>CM034146.1:720633067-720714413 GCA_019776745.2 Taxus chinensis | reverse complement strand
CGGATTTTTTCCGAAGTAGGAAGAGAATTCGAGATCAGAGATAATCTAGCGTGTGATAGGAGAGATGTAGTGCCGCATAGGCATTTAAGTAATCCAAAGTGGCCATATCACTATCCAACATGGTCTAGGATAGTAGATTCATTTTTGTTTAAAAGAGAATTTGTCATTGTCTTTACTCAATGGTTCATCACGAAGGGATACTTTGAAATGGGTATCCTCTAAGTTCATTGCTCGGAGTAAAATGTGATGCGGAAGTTGCTATTGAATCAGCGAGAAGATTTTATCTCTCGTGGGATTGTTTCAATTGATATGAAGTCAAATTGCTTTGCTTAAATCTAATACAGCTTTTTTGTAAAGCGTGTAAATGCTCGGCTTTGGTTTCATATATCTCAGAGACTTGGTTTGCTACCAATTGTGAGTCTCTTAATACTCTGATGTTATTAATACTAATCCTCTTGGCTAAAATGAGGCCAAGGAGGAGGGCTTCGTATTCAGCGCCATTGTTTGTACATTCGAAAGTTGAGTTTGAAGGCAGAATGGTAGGACCTTCTCCTTCAGGGCGAAGTAAGAGATTACACCAGCCCCCGATCCATAATGGCATTTAGCTCCATCAAAATGGAAAGTCCAATATTTAGCTGGGAAGTACGGATGCTGGTGATATTTGTTGTATTTGCGCATTCTACTTCCACCATAAAGAGATCCTCTGCTGGCAAGAGAACCAACACCTAAGGGAATATCCCATGCCTACAGAATCAAATGGTAGGAAATATTGGTGAGATCCTGTTCTAGTAATTCAATGATTTTTGCAGTAGTAGTTCCTAATGATACCGTTTCTACAATGTTAGCTTCATTACCTTTAAGGCTGGGATTGTCTTGGACTATGATTCATAGTCTCAAAATCTGTTGTAGGTACCAACTTCTCCTCTAGTTTTGCGTCAGTGGGTTTATTAAGTTGGTTTGTTGGAAGTTCAAATTCCGAGTGCACACCTGGAATTCTTCTTTAAGTCAGCTAGGTGTATATCGAAACGGTTTTGGATCACCTTTGGCTACAAACACCTTTCCTAGATGCAAGAATCTTACTTCTTGGAATAGCATGTAGAAGGGATTGCCTTCATTTGGTGTATCCTATGGTTGGCCGAGGATCATATTATAATTAGTTTCCCGATCTATAATATAAAACTCAGATCAGGATTGTTTTGGGTCCTAAGGTGACCGGTAGTATTATAGTTCCAATCGAAGTGGCTTTAAGGCTATCATAGCCTCTCAATGTATTTTGAGTGGTGGAACAGTTTGTTTCTCCATATCCTAACTTTTGAAGGAAAGAGAAGGGGACTATGTTAACTGCGGCCCCATCATCAACCATTGCTCGTTTTACGTAGTTATTATAAACCCATACTCGTAAGTGTAAGGATGGATCGCCTTGGTGTGCAATCTCAGCATCTGTAGGCATTTTACTTATTTTGAATATGAATTCGACATCCTTGTCCGGCTTGTCCTGGAGGATGAACATCAAAGTCTACATGATTTACCTATGCGCTTCAGGAGGGTGGAGTGATGTTAATTAAATGACCTAAACCTAATGCTTCTAAAAGAGCAGCCCTGTGAGCAGGAGAGTTTTTTAGTAAGTCTAAGGAATGAAATGTGTGAGAAGGTTTTTGTAAGGTCGTTAATTAAATCATAGGCACCCACGGGTTTTTCTACTGGTTTGTTGGACTCTTATCTGTTTCTGGCAAATGACTTGGGCTTGGTTGAGAGAAATATTCTTGTGTTCTTGTTATAGCTTCGATACGGGTAGTTCAGCGAATCTAGTTCTACTAAACTAACTATCTTGGGTCTTGGCTGATTTTCTAATTGTGGCGCAACTGATACGGATTTAGTGAAGTCGAGGCTTCATGATCATTGTTTCCCATCATTGCACCCTTGTTTCGTCCCAGTTGGATTTAGCCTATTATTATCATGATTTGGGAGTGGATCGTTAAAGATCTTGAGAGGGAGCATTATGAGGGGAAACTACCCCTGCGAAGCGTGCTTGCCGTGGTGGTGACGTACGGGATCTGCCAAAAAAAAATCTGTGAAGAACTGTCTTTGTTCATTCTGGCAAACATTGCATGAATTTATTATAGTCACGGCACGTTCTAGTATCATGACCCTCAAATTTTGTGGTAACCAAAATATGAATTGGGATTATAATTCTTGGTTTGTTGGTTTGGTGTATATTGTGGCCTGAAACTCTGATCAAACTGTTGCCTATTAGGATTAAAGTTTTGCATTTGTTGTTTCTGGCTTTTGATTTTGGTTTTGATAACCAAATGAGTTTTGGCTTAAACCCTGCATGTGAGATTTCATCGTTGTTGTTGTTGTTGTGGATGGTTAAAATCCATCGTATTGATTGTTGGGGTAAAGTTGTTGTTTCGTTGGTTGTTTGTTTGTGATGGAGTATTGACATGACATATACCTTCTTGGGTTGGTCGGTTACTCCATCTGTTGTTACACCCACGATTTTTGTTAAGTATTTTAGGTCCTTGATTGACGTTTGCAGTGATGGTTGATAATTTGTAGTGTTCTGATTGGGGGTGATTAACCTCCCGTTTGCTCCATATGTTTTACGTGACCACTATCAATTGCTGCTTGATCTATTCGAAGAGCACTCTCTAGTACTTCATCGTAAGTTCGTAATGAGAACTTCTGGACTTCTTCCTTCACTTCTCTGCTAAGCGAATGAAGGAATAAATCACATAGTTCCATTTGATCCATGTTTGGTGCACTTGCTGAGGAATAAAGGACTATACGCCACCTTTGGATGAAATGGGTGACATATTCGTTGTGTTCTTGTTTGATGTGTAAGAACTCCCTGATTCCTATTCTTAACAGTTTGTTCATGTCAAATGCCTTAATGAACTCTGATACGAGTTGTTTAAATGAATGGATGGAAGCCTCAGGTATTCTATAATACCAATCAATAGCGATGCCTTCCAAAGTTTTAGGGAATATTTTAGCAACAACCCCATCCCAAGGGAGTAGTTCTCGTATGGCTGTAGCGTAAGCTTTGATATGCGCATTTGGATCTCCCTCACCTTTGTACTTGGGTAAATCGGGAAGGGGTCTTGGAAGCATGACGCTTCATATGGCGAAGTCTAAGGGCTCTTTCAAATATTCTGAATAAATCCCTATCGCATAGGTTTCGATCATTGATGGTGGTTGCTGAGGGGGGTAGTGGTGGGTTGGGTTGTTGATATGGCGCAGCGTATGCATTAGCGTAGGGGCATAAGGAAACACCTATGTATTTGAGTAAAGCATGCCAGGAGAGGAGAACATATCTCCTTGTGGTGATTTGGAGTACATGTTTAAGTATGACGGGGTATTGTCTAGGAATGGATTGCTTTGATACTAGACCTAGAGGAGGAATGGTGTTAGAGATAGATGGGCCTAGTTGGTGTTTGTTGTGGATACTGAGGAGGAATGCCTAACGTGTACCTACTCCTATGAGGAGATCTACTTGGCTAGGATGGTGTGGAGTATTGGAACCCCCTATTTGCATGAATCTTGCAAATTTTGACTTGCTTGGGCAAGTTCTAACCCTCTCACTTTTTCTACTAACATTTGAAATGACTTCATTTGGTGAAGCAACATGATATTCGTGCCTTGGTAGCGTTTGTTGTATATCCATGGTTTTGTATAGGCATGTGATATCCTGTCTATGAATTGATCGCTATCTTGTCAAGTTTCTCCGAGAGTATTTCCTATATGCAATGGTATAGAGGTATTTTCTTGAAAATGAGACCTCGGGTTGTACGTTTGTAAACCTCCTACAGGTGGGTATATATCTTGAGGAGCACTTGTTCACTCCTAGGATAACGTATTGACTGTTCATCATCTAAGACCAGGTATGGGTCTGATTGTCTACTAATTTGTGGTCTAAGTAGCATCTAAGGAGATGATCCAGATTCTCTGGTGAACGTCATATTATTCGAGCCTGAAGGCTCTGTTTGTTGTTTTTGAGGGGGGTTGATCTAACTCCTTCTGTTTGAAAAGATGAATTATATCTAGATTCTTGGAGTTTGTGTTGACAACTGATTAGTTGAGTAGTTGTCGCCCCACATACTGAGAGTGAGGGTGATGATTGTCTATTCTGTTGGGCATAGTATGCCTTAAGACCCAAGAGGGGTTTGCCATATGCATCGAATCCTGACATATTCGGGGGGTATATGAATACCCGCAGAATAATGGGAAGAGAGCGAAAATGGTTCGTGAAAGCTAATGAGGCGGAGAAGATGAAAAGTAAACTAAACTTGAAAGAAAATGTAATACTATGACTCTGGACGAGAAAGTAGGAAGTTCACGTCAGCTTCACTAATTTTGTTTGTTTCACGTTGGGTTCACCAATTTTGTACGCCGGAAAAGCGACGGGCGAGCGTGGGAATCTATAGGTAACTCTTCTGCGTACCCAACCTCCTGAGGTCGTGCCAAGACAGCTGGTAGGGGGGTGGAATATGCGTGGGATGCAAGATAAAATAGTTAGGTAATCTAATGTCTTCAATACACACTAGTGGAATTTGTGAATCTAAGGCAAAGAAGGCCCTTCTAACCTAAACTGGTGTGATAGATCGATCGGCAACGATGACTGCTCGAAGGCTCCAATCAATATTGAGCTCTGGCGTGATTCGATCTATGGGTTGTGGAATACATGGAAAATGACCTAGGATAGTTTCGTGTATGTCTCCCGATAAGGTCATATGGTGGGTAATGAATACATAGTCAACTCTACGGACGATTCTCTAGCCTAGTCCAGAATTCTCTAGCTTTGTTAGCCGCTATATCTAGTAAGGATAACTATTCGATGATGGTGGGTGGAAGTGGGATAGATCTGAAATACTAATGTGCATAGGCCAGTGTCTATGTCTGATTGACTTATGGATTCGTTAGGTTGTGGGATTTTCTGGGGATCACAACCGTAGACTCTTGGTTGTTGCGGGTTCTGCTATGGTCATGTACGGGAGATCAAGTCCTAATCCCTAGTATCCAATAATCATATGCCTTTCTCAACTTCTATATTTAGGATCAATAACTACGTGCGATCTTCTCAGAGTACCTCATAGGCGTTCTTGCAACCTGGATTCTTAGGCTGGTATCTATATCTAGAAGAGTGTCTCCTGCATCTGGCTGTGGGACCAAAGGATCACAACCAAATGTTTGTTCTCTTTCGAACCCTTCTACAGTCATGTGAATGTTTTCCTAGGGTAATCTATAGTTTGGTTGATTTGACCAAAATGTGATGTGCTTGGTCATCTTCTATATTTAATCCCTCTCAACTAAGAGCTGATCTGTCGTAAATCTGTTGTTGTTCGGAAGATTTGTATTCTAAGGTTCTGGTCTATGTCAACTATTGCCACTGACGAGTATTGGGTTGAGGCACAATTTGCTCGAAATATGTATTCCCTGGGCTCCCTAGGTCCCGTGATTGTTGTACAAAAGCGGATAATGTAAATCTAACTGCAACAAAGCAAAATTTTAACTACGTGGAATAAATCTAGAACATATATATAATTTCTATTTTTGTATTTTCTGAGAAACCTTAAGAATTTAAGAAAGCAGCTATTTAAATGTATCTAGAATTTGACAACTAAGACTAACAACGTAAAACAAACAAAATAACCGATTGTAGTTATTTGTCTGTGTAATTTTGTAGATCTATTCTAAATAATGAAATAACTTTCTTAATCTATTTGCTAGACTCTTGATCCTACCTCAGAAGTGAGGAATGAATCATAGTTTTCTCAGAAACTATCAATCCCCATAGCTTCCCTGGCAATAACGAGAAGTAGAACTTAACTGAAATAGAAGTGATTATCTACTCTATTATGATATATTTCTCACTTTAGAACTTTGAAAGCTAGAACCTGGATTATCGCAGAACAATGGTGAATCCAATGGTGTGTGTGATTCTTGTCCCCTCAGTGTGATCTCCTCATTCCTTTGTGTTCACGTGAATCCAGAAAAGCATGTAATGCTAGCATCAACAGGAAGTAGATATTGGGATCAAAGGACAGCCTTCTAGAATACAGACTGAATATAATGCGGAGTAGGAGAGGGATAGCGCAAGAGTACAGAGCTTGGCTTATGCAATTCCTAGCGGGATTTATTGCGAGTCATGCAACATAAGAGCATCCAGAACCTGAAACTATCCTATTTTGAGGAGAAAAACCTACAACTTTAATGGCTTCCTAGACCGTTATACTCCAAAACAATAATGCTGTCTGCACAAGTTGGGTCTGTGGCTGACCAACAGTAACAACACTAGCCTGCAACAAGACCTGGAATATACTGTTCTTACCAATCCTAAGCAAACTAAAACGACCATGCTAACTGAAAACATGACAGATTGGATTGAAAATGGTGGTCCAAACTGATGTTTGCACTTGCACAGGTTGGATATGTGGCTTACCAGCTGCAATACATAGACTAACCAAGGCACTTATTGGAAAACTAGAGACCTATGCAAAGGAAAACTGAATCTAGGGCAACAAGACCATTTAAAACAAGCTTTGGAGCACAATTCAGAACTAAAATCCGGGGCCTTTTGCATTTGCATAAACCATGCATTTATAGGATTCCAAACATGCAAAGATCAAAACCAAACTGAACTCCTAAACACTATAAACAATGGCCAAACACTATTCCAGGGGACCAAAAACATAAATGCAAGCCCAAGTCGGTAAGAAAAGGCTTGGTGAATCATTGATTTTTATGTGAGTTCGCGTTAAAAGCATGCTTTCTGGAAAATGCATAAAGGACCTCCGCTCTGAGCAGGGCGGCGGGTTACAGGACAGCCGCCCTGATCAGGGCGGCGGTCACGAGACCGCCACCCAGTGCAGGGCGGCGGTTTCATCACTAAAGACCAAAAAGGTCAAGAAAAGAGGGGAAATAGGGAAAAACAAAGCACGCGGGGGCTAAGTGGGGCATGCGGGATGTTAACGCACATTTGGAAATCTTTTCCAGATTCTGAACACCTTGCGAGGAGACCTGCATCATCATTGGGGCATTTGTTACATTGTTCTGGCAGTATAGTGTCCTTACAATGTCTCTTTGGTGCACTTTTAATAGTGGTGCCGAAAATCATAGACCACTAAACAAGCATGGGCTCACTTTGCACGATGTGCCATCATAATAGAATCGGCAAAGCTTGAGTGGATTAAAGGTTTAAGGACCTCATGGTGGATTTGGTGCCTTAATACCCCCATGTCTAGGGTCATTCGAGAAAGTTATCTTCTGGAATATTGAAAATTCCTTAAGCATAGGTTTTGCAGAGTGATGCGGAAAATCTTTGACATGTCTCCATGTTTGCCGTAACTCTTTCAAATTGACTAAAATTCAAGGGCAAGTCCAAAACACAGGCACAATCCCTCCAATGTGCAACTCCTCAGGTTTTAGAAAGTTGCTTAAAAAATTTAAGTATAGAGAGGAGCCAATGGAAGCCATCCATGTGTCTCCCTGAGCACAATTGCTAAGGTAGGACTTAACAAGTTGGATCGGGTTCAAGATATAGGGATGCCAATGTACTCCTCATGTCCTGATGGTCTGACAAAGGTGCACTCGACCACATGAAAAGATGTCTCCAGTCTGGGGCAGGGCCAATTCAGGAAATCCTTACCATCAAATGTCTACGCATGGCGTAACTCCGGAATCAGGTTCAAACAAAGAGTTGTGAATAAGTTCAGATTTTTAGCGTAGGCCCTCCACATGTGATCCAATAATTGAGTTGAAGTGGGTACTTAGAGTTTCAACTGAATGCCCTGCTAAACTGCATCCATGGGTCAGATTTGGACCACATAGCTAAAGATGTTGACCCTATAAATGTTGCACGGGGAAAACCACACCTGATCCAAACTGTAAAATGTAGGCTAAATCACCATTTAGAGGCCATCTCAAAATGTACATTTTCAACTCATACTCAAGTTGACAAAGAATTATAGATCAACTGAGGTATAAGTCCCAAATGCTGATCCACGACCATGGATTTAGGATCTTCTCAATCAACATACAAATCAAGAAAACTTTTCACGCATCTTTACTCAAGGAAATAGAAAATACGAGTAGAGCCTACAGATTGAAGAATTCTCTTGTGGAAGGCCCCACGGGGTGATGATCAAACCTTGAGCACCAACAGATGTTCTTGAGACAAAGTTTCAGCTGATCAGGAAACTATGTATTACAGATAAGATTTTTCACATTCTCATTTTTGTACTTTCTTCCTTAGAGCATCTAAATAACTCGAGGATTTTCCACAATTTGCTACCCTTCTCACTCGAATTTATGAAAAACTCACTCTATTTCTTTGATCCATAGCTTGATTTCTGACCATCACTCATTCTTATGACCCTTCATATTCCTTGCCTATTTAAACAATGAGCCCATTTTACATATGTATTGCAAACAGTTTCATGGGAATATATGATATTGCAACTTCGGATTTGTTATGACAAGGTCATACCTAAAGTTACCCTAGTGGATACCCTCACATCTCATTAATCATGGTGTCTTGTAACCCTATGACAATCACATGTTCCTAATTTGGTAGAGCCTGGTTACAATTTCAAATTATCCTTTTAGAGGGATCATAGCTGAATAAGGTTGAATTAAAATTCGTCTGAACCATTATTACTTTCTTGAAAATGAATCACTTACATATCTCATAAGAAATTGGGATACATGGTCCAATAACTCCAAATCATGACAGGTGAGGTTTATTGACACCATAATAGGCTTCTCATTGGATCCGGAAGGTGGGAAAACTCCATCAGATACAACTGTAAAGTTTAGCCATTTTTGGAGGCAGTAGTTAGAATTTGGGACGTTTAGTTGGTTGCAGTGAAATACATATGAGGGCTCACTTTGCGATACGCACATAATGGTTAAGTAACCATTCTTTTGAATATCTATAAGATCTACATATGGGATTATCTCTTAAAAGGTATATCATTTTCATATTACAATGAACAAGGATTTAAGTTCTTTCCTATTTTAGAAAAAGTACCATGATCGTATTGCATTGATATCTACCATTTAATATGAAATTATTTATCCTGTTAGTTTTAGCTTATCGTAATTGCATGATTAAGGATTTGAGTTGTTAAATCCTTTCAAATTAAAAATACCATTGATATTAAATTTTTAGCCCTAAATCATATGGTATTTGTTTGTAAATGAGTGTGTCTTTCTAATAATGTGATCTTCTTGACTGGAGTACTGCAGATTGTTATTTAAAAAGTCTAGAAAAATACGTCATGTTTGTTCTAAATGTGTTGGAGGTAAGAGCATAGTAATGTTTTTCAAGAATGGTGGCTAAAATACACTTTGTACTTTTGAATAAAAAATTTTATAGGAAAGTCATTGTAATTTTGTTGTTTGTTTGCATGTTTTGTTGTTGTATGTTGTTGTTATTTGGTAACTTGCTCTAGGTAGAATGTTTTTGCTGCTTTTCGGATTTAATGTAAATATCTTCTTCTTAAGCATCCCTTTGTTCCGGTGCAATTGTTAGATTTGACTTTTATGGAGCCTTCTTGTACAAGGGTCATAGTCCCTTTCAAAAAAATATTTACCTTAGCCTCATGTTCTAAACTTTTGGTACTTATATTCTACCTTTATCGTATTTATCCTGAGACCCACTGATATGCTTTTCTTTGAATTATTTAGACTTGAAAAGTCTATTGTAAAATATTAGGAAGAAACTAGATTATCTCAAGTCGTTAGGCATAGTTCTCTTCTACAATGACTCATTCATGGTAAGGATACAATATATCCACTCCCTTGATGCAACTACATTCTTTCCTACAATCTATGGACCATGACTAGTTCTTTCCTTGATTTATGGTTTGATCCTAGTGAACTTGAAGCTATTCTTAGATTGTTATTCCTTTCACTGATATATGATATATGATAATAATATATGATAATTGTTACTCATTTGTTTGCAAAGGTTTTAATCCTGTAAGGCTTATTATTGCAAATTACTCTTCATCTTATTGATCATGGTGTTTGATTAACATCTAATTCCTAGGCTTAGTATGATATGGTTATCCTATTCCTTTTCATGTTATCATAGCAGAAAATTTGTTGTTGAGCATACTATCTGTAAGTTTCATTTCTCGTAAACTATGTTTTATGTGTATTCACTATATTTGAGGTATTAGCATCCACTCACAGGGTATTGTTGTTGCATGCATTCCACATGCAAAACATAATCCTTGCCATTGGATCCAAAAGGTGGAAAAACCCTAAGATCAATTGTATTGGGATCGACACATTAACTAGAGCTCAGTTGATTTGTTAAGTCGATTCATTTTTAGTTGTTACATGAGAAATGTACATGAGTTCTGCATCTTGGAATCTGCGTTAATAAGAGAAAAAACCAAAAAAATGAGATTTTCTACATTTTTTAAGGTTTTTTCAAGATTTGAAATACATTTTGATGTTCCTTTTGTATTGGACACATTCTTGTGCATTGGTGCACAATAGGTTATTTCCAGAAATATATCTTCTATCCATCCGTATTGATTTGGCAGGGGTCCAAGGGTATGCTGATCCACAGCTACCAATTCTGGAGACATATCCGCAGACTGTTATTTTTTGGCACAAAAGTCATTATATTGCAATGTATCCTCCAGCATTATGGATTATTACTGGACTTTCTATACCTATGGTACATTGTAATTCTTATGTTTTGAAGCATATTTATGTGGTAGTTCTATTATCATCTAAGATCTTGCTTATTGAACAGATATTCTGTATCTGTATTCCTTTCAATACATAACACACATATATGATCCATTATCTCATATATGGGATCTGATTCTCACACACATTCTAGATGTTCCTTTATTAGTGAACCCATTAGTACATTTTGTCAACAAATTTAGATCAAATTATGACACTCTTGATTTTGTGTCCATACATGTTTATTTGGGGGTGGATATATGATCACTTGTGGCAACGACATAGACATTACCTTGAGAGAACTCTACAGGTATGGCTCCTGACACTCATTCGATCTCTGTGCTCCACTTTCTATACATGTCTACATTGGTAATTGCTCTTTGTTCATGACACATTTTTTTGTAGCAGGTAGTAGTGTATCAAATCTATGTTGGTTGAGAGATTTTATATTTCTATTTTTGACATTTTTGGCATGTTGACAGTTCTCCTTATATGGAGCTATTTTGGTGAAGCCCAATGTCAGTTTTTTTAAGTTTTGTGATCAAGTAGTGGATTCAAACCACAATGTACACGTTATTCATCATTGTATGATTTTTTGTAGCTAAGATTCTTCAGATGCCTTGGAGTGGGTTTTTATTCCCTTTACTTTGTTGTTACTGGATTTGGGTACCTTGCGGTGTCTCTTTTTCCCAGTTATTATACATGAGTACCTCATCATACCTATTTGTCGGGACTCATACTGTGGACATGCCACTTATATTTTGGCCCCTAGCTTCACTTAAGGGGAGGTGTTATAGTAGGTATTTACCTTATCTCATGTTCACCTAGGTGCTTTATTTACCTTTATTGTATTTATCCTCACCCAATTATGTGTGTGGATATTTATTTTATCTTATTTAGATATTAGGAGATGTTATCTAGTTGTTAGGTATAGTTCTTTCCTTGATCTATGGTATTGACTAGATCCTTGATGTCTAGTTCTCTCCTAAATCTATAGTCTTGACTAGTTCTTTGATGACTAGATATTTCCTTGATTTATGGTTTGATCTATGACCTTGACTGGTTCTTAGATTGTTATTCCTTGCCTATTTAAGTAAGGCCCATTATCATTGTATTGTATTGATTTTCATAATAATATATGATATTGCTAATCATTTGTTTGTAAAGGTTTTATATAAATTTATTCTAGAAAATTGCTTTCATCTTATTGATCGTGGTGTTTGATTAGCATCCATGTTCTTGGCTTGGTACGATCTGGTTATCATTCTTTTTAGTATCAATATGGGGAGATAGAAAATATGACAGAGCCTGCAAACTAAATAATTTCAAGTAAAAACGGGGCGAGATTAGATTGAGCACCAACATCAGCTCCGAATCGGGGATGGGCACTCTTTGTGAGTGCCATAAGAAAAAATAGTAGACCAAGTGCCAAAAATAAACCATTGGGAAATGGCGTCAAGGAACAAGCTTGCAGAGAAGAACAACAATAACCAACTCCCCTAAGGATGAACTGAGAAACCAATAAAATGACCGCTAAGGACTAGGATGAAAAAAAATAGAAAAACATGAAAGCAGAAAAAAACTAAAAGACTATACATTGTATAATGGTGTATACCTTAATTCTGAGAAATCAATAAAGAAAATGTTTCAAATTCCTATCATTAACAGGAAACTCAAGAAATTCCCCATATAATTCTTTTAAGAAGAAGGTATGTTCACCAATTCAAATTTCAATTGAATAAGGGCCCATCCACAATGCATCAAACATTCCATGTTTTCCGTTATCTTTGTGCCTGTTATCCCACAATAGCACAATATTTCCCACACTAAAAGCTCTTGGAGTCACCTTCTTATCGAACAACTTCTTCAATTTCTCTCTGAATTTTACATGCCTCTGATGGGATGCCCTTCTTTCTTCATCTAACTCAACAATCTGAATGATGTGAGCATAATAGGGACTAACCTCTTGATCTTCAATTTGTTGAAGAAATTTAAATGAAGATAATTGCATATGTAGGGGCAACAGGCTTGAGTTCCATACACCAACTCAAATGATATATTTCTAGTAGCTCATTTAACAATGATTCAATTAGCCCAAACAACAAACTTCAACTATTCACCCCACTTCCTTTTATTCAACTCCAAAGTTCTTCTAATTATCTTCAATAGATTTTTATTGCTAGACTCTACTTGTCCATTTCCTTGGGGATTATAATTGGAAGCATATGTAAAATTGATCCCATATTCATGACACATAGCCACCAAAGGTTTTTCTTAAAAACTCATGTCATTATCAGCAACTATTTGGTGAGTTGCCTTCTTGGTGGGGATTTCCTCCACCCACTTAGTGAATTAACTTGTGCCCACTAATACCCACTTATGTCCTACACTTGAGGGATATGAAATTTCCCCAATTAAATCCATTCCCCATTGCCTAAATGAGTCTTCAACTGGTACAGGATGCAAAGGAAGGGATCCTGAAGCTTTTAGTCTCCTAAAAAAGTGTTGACAACTTTCACATTTTCTTACCAACAGAGTTGTATATTTTAAAAGAATTGGCCACCAATAACCAGACCTTAAGATTTTATGAGCTCTAAATCTTCCAGCAAAATGTCCCCCACAAATTCCTTCATGGAGGTCAACAATTATTTTAAGGGCTTCACCTTTAGTAATGCATCTTAAGAGAACTCCCTTAGGGTTCTTCCAAGCTAACCCAAACTCAGTAATGACATATTTTTGGGAAGCTAACTTAAGTGCTCTTTTCTGATTCTTACTCAAATGTTTAGGGAACTATAGATGTTTGAGATAAAAAATGATGTCCTTGCACCATTCAGAATTTATTAGATTTTCAAGGACATTTAACCTTTCTTATTTAACTTCATTCCCCTGAATTGTCTACAAATTTCTCTCTACCATAATTTTTTCTAGGCCCAAACCTCTGACTAAATTTTTTGTTTTGATATTCATATAATACTCTTGCAAATGTTTTTCCCATCAACATATCTTGCTTGAAACCTCCATTTCTAATAGGATATATTTCACCATGGTGTGGGGAACATAAGCAATGACTTTGAAACTTAGAATATATGGCCTGGATAGCTTTGTTACTTTTACCAAAGAAAATGCTTTTGTCTCCATGATAGTATATTTTAGCTCAACTCCTTGTAATGCCTTACTGAAAAAGGAAATTGGTCTTTCAACTCCCTCATCATCCTTCTGCAACAACACAGATGCAATAGTACTTTCTAAAGAAAAATAAAATATTTGGAAAGCCTTCATATAATCTGGAGCTACTAAAACAGGGGCATTCTTTAATGCTTCTTTGATCCCAGAAAAATCTTGGACAACTACTTCTTCTCATTTGATACTTTGGTCTTTCTTTAAAATATTAGTGATTGGGATAGTTAGTTCAACAAAGTTGGAGATAAATATCCTAATAAAGCTAATCTGCCCCTAAAAGGATCGAATTCCCTTCTTGGTTCTTGGAATAGGGACCTTGCTGATGGTTTCTACCCTTTTAGGATCAATCGTGACCCCTTCCTTTGACACAATGTGTCCAAGTAGCTTTTCTTTCTGAACTCCAAAATGAAACTTCTTGGAATTTAGTGAAATACCATACTCCCTGCATCTTAACAACATTTTTTCTAAGTGTTGCAGGTGGTCATTCCTTTTTCTCAAGAAAACAGTCACATCATCTTGATATACAACAATGAAATCACTTAATATAGCCAGAGGAAGCTACATCCATTGCTCTTTAGAAAGTGGCTCCAACATTCATTAGACCAAAAGGCATTCTGACATATACATATGTTCCTAAAGGAGTGGTAAAGGCAGTCTTGATTTGCTCTGATTCCTTCACAACTACCTGGTTATATCCATAAAAACCATCCAAGGTGGATAACAATTCCGAACCAGTAACACACCACCACAACCTTATATCTCTATTATTATTTCTGACAGGTACCAAGTTTGCAACCCATGATGAGTACCTTGTGGGTTGTATGATTCCTCCATCCCTCAATTTTTCAATTCTTATTGCATCTTCAGGGAAAGGAGTGGATTTATTGGCTTCTTTTTCTACCTAAACGTCTTGGTAGAAGCTTCCAAGGGGATTTCATGCTGGAAAAGATCCTATTTGTATGCTCTCAGTTCAAATAAGACCATGCTAAGCAGTCCTAGTATTTCTTAAACAATTGGACATACGACTGCTTTTCTTTCCTTTCTCAGATTATACCTGTTCAGATCTTAGGTGGGTTTATCCTTTGCGCCCAGGTCAGCGTCTTCAACATCCAATTAGGTTGCCCATGTTTCTGTTTACCATACAAACCTTGATTCAAGTGATACCAAACCGCTGGGAATAGTATTAGTCTTAACTGAATGATATCTATGCCAAATTAATTCTCCTTCCATCAGCCAAACAAACCATTGGCTCCAAATCTATAAGTTGATTACAAAATTTAATCCTTGGATTGCGAAAACCTTTGCACCTGGGGCATCAACTTGAACACCGACAGTGTTTTCATTTCAAGAACTAGGCCTAGTCAAACCTATATATACTCACAATACGAGGAACCAATATAATTTTCAAATCTGGAGCCAAATACAACCAATTTTCTACCTAGAGTATTATACCTCTTACGTGATTGTTTTATGTTGAAGATTCAAAAATCTGAATGAAATCCCAACTGAGGGCTTAAAGATTCCTTATTTGCTTTTGGTTGCATCATACATTTTTCTAACCTGCTGAAACTAGCTTTGAATACTCCTTTAAACACATGATTTGTCTCTAAAGGTACCATATTTCTCTAAGTATTCTTTTAGACCCACGAGCAGTGCTTTATTATTCAGCATATTTTAGTTGCCACTCAAAATTTTAGTTTAAAAGAGAAAAAAAACTTCTTAAATACCAGCACATTTCAAAAATTAATAGGAATGGCCCCATCAAACAACAAAGCAAGTGGAAACTACTTGATTAAGAGACCTCCCCCCCTACATTTGATCAACTTTGGTGCGTCTTTACCATCAAACAAATCCACAACAAAGTTTATCTACATTAGGTAGGGGTATTATCAAGTTCATTAGGAAGGCACATTATTTTATTAGTGGGATCCTCAACCTATGAGATGTAGCATTTATGAGAGTTTGTAGGAATCACTAGTTGTAGCATCTTATTCTTCACCCATACAACTTTAAAGGCTTCCCTCAATAATAGGTATCGTGGGAAAAAAATAATATCCCATGATTTGCACCCCTCCACCCACACTAGCAGCCCATTTTCTCATGGACCATTTTCCTGCTAACAACCCTTCCCCATTTGGCCGGGCCCAAATCAACAAGAACAACATATAGTTTTGAAAGGGAGGTTATTTCCTGGGGGCAGATACAAGTCGGAATCGGGTGAAAACCTTTTTTGACACATCCAACCATTAGTACCTCTCTGGAAATCCATGGCATGACATCCCATATATAAGCTGATTGTCACATTGATTATAAATTCAGTCTATGACCCTAAGAGAGGCCATAACATTGCATTGATGCCTCAGAATCAAAAATACCGTTGTTGTAATGTACAGCATTGTCTCTAATATGAGGTATTTGTCCCTTAATAATGAGAGCAGTAAAAAAAATAGATTTACATTACAGTTTTTGCGAACTTTGCGACTAAACACAAGGATGTCCCAAATATAACTTAGGTGGCTTCTCACCTTAGTCTTCCAGCACGTGGGGTTTCTCCAAACTACCTCTACAATGGTAGGAGGAAAGGAGGATTCTCTTACATTATTGACATTCTTCCTGGTATTAAATCTTTATTCTTTTATCCCAAATACTCAAGGCACTTTTCTTGTGCTTAGGAATTCCTAAGCAGCTTTATATATTGGAAAAAAAAAATTTGACTGACTCAATGAGACCCGGCGGAAGATCACTCAAGAACATCCCCTAACCTGATGGTAAAAGAAGGGACTAAGAACACCACAGACCAAACCTACCCTCTGCAACGAAAGGCCTAAACTCAACACGATCCGTTGACTTCATATCATAATACAATACGAGAATAGAAAACAAAAGCAACCCAAGCTCAGCAAAGAGGGAAATATAAAACATCCGCCACGTAAAACAAGAAATTACCAATAGAACAGCAAAGCTTTAGCAAAAAACAAGAGAAAAGCAATAATGAAATGGTCAGCAATGGTCATAAGGAAGTATTGCGGAAGGCAAAACAGTATTGGAGGAGAAGACTGAAAAAATAATCTGATAGCCAAAGGATTTTTTCAAAGTTTTGGGCAAGGGGGCGTGGAGGATTGGGACTGGATGGGAAAAGGCCGAGGAGGGGGATGGAGACCAGCTCATTTGGGGAAAGGAAATTAAAGACCCTAGGAAAAAAAAAGACCTTTGCCCCGATGGATTTAGGAATTATTTTGAGATAGTGGTTGTGGTGAGAACTGGGATTTTTTGGTTTGGCCTGAGCCCTACCCTGTGATAAAATTTACTCCTAGTGTTAATTCTTTTTTGGGGAGACGGAAGGAAACCAAAAAACATTCTATTAACAAAACTACCTATCCTCCTCAAGGGGATTACTCTCATCATACTTTTTAAATCGTAATGCCCTCAGTATGCAAAATCATTAGTAGGTAATTCAGATCTGGTCCATATCTATTCAAAATACTGCAGAGGGGAGGAACGGGCAAATACACGATGAAACGCACAAAAAATAAAACAAAATTCCCAGAGATATGTAACAATTATGGCAGTGAGTTTAATTAGTTGAAAGTTTGCTCCGTGTCATTGAGCTTGTAGAGCAACCCATCATGCACAACATCATCATTAATTTCATCATCCAGCTTCCTCAACTTCTTTATCTTTAATGACATGGGGAATGTGGCAAGAGACATATGTCACACCACTTAAATTTTTATTCTGCTTTATTCCACAATATCGCAAACTCTGGGAAGTAAAAGGATAAAGCACCCAATTGTGTTTCACGGGGGGGGAATGTTGGTTTGGGATGTTCTTATTTCCCCCCCTTTTGATCCCATGGGTCTTGTGCCTCTATCATCAGATATTTGAGACCCCTAGGATGATTTACAACTATTTTCGGACCTGTGCTTTATTGCGGACATTAGCAACCTTGTCCAATCCCCTTCTATTCTATGGACGTTGTCAGGTATTTCCTTATAGATCCGGCCAAGTTTTTAAAACCTCAACAACATCCCACAAACTTACTTGACTGAGGCTTCTCTAGTACTGATCAGCTTGATTTGACCTTCTCTCTTAGGAGGTTTACAAATTTTCTTGATATTTTTTCAATTTGAAAATCCACGGTGAAGTCCTACCTCAATTGTTGTTGGGTCTTATCCCTCAAATAATACGAAGCCTTCTTATCAAAAGCATTAGAGTATTTTATTAAACAACAAAAACCACTTGGCCTCAAGATCACAAGTAGCCTATTCAGGCTCTTATTGAATCTTGTATTGAAGTCATGAACAGACTCATTAGGATTATTTTTTATATTTTCAAATTCTAATAAAAGAAACCTAGGGTCTTTTTTATCTCCATATTGCAATCTAAAATAATTCTTCATTTTTGTCCATGAATCACTGGAGTTGTCTTGCAATGATTTATACCAATCCCGTGCATCCTCCTCTAGAGTATGAATAAACAACTTTATGTACACATCCTAAAATTCAATCTCAAAGTCTTCCATCTTATTGTCAAAAAGCTTTAAGTACTCATCACCAGTAATAGCATTATTTCCTTGAAATTTAGGGAATCTATTTCTAACATTCTTGGGTGGCAAAAAAAACATTTTGGATATCTAGCCATTACCTCTGAAATCTAAGGAACTCTACTAAAAGGTGTCACAAAAAATGGAGGTCTGGGTGGGGGCTGGGACATATTGTTTTGGGGAGGTGAGCTTATAGGAGAAATTAGAATTCTTGGAGTGAGGGGAGTATATGGGGGCACATGAATGCAAATTCTCAAAATGAATGTTCTTTTAAAAACTTGATTTCTGGAGATCCTATCAGCTTTGGGAAAAAAAAAGTGGATAGGATGAGACATAATTTTTCAAATACAAAAAGAAGACCCCTATTTCAAATGGAGAATTTAGATCTACAAAAAGAATACCTATAATCTAGAAAACTTGAGTAAGTATGGTTATCTTCAATGACAGGATTAATCATTTCCACAATTGATAACTCCTTCTTGATTTCTGATTCTTCCCAAACACACTTTCCAGATTCTTCTTCCTTCAAAATTTGTCTTTCCCAATATGGAAACAACCTTTTAGCAAGGTCTTCACTGAAGAGAGATCGTCTTCCTTCCATATTTATATATTAGTGATAAATTTCAATGACAGAGGTTCAGACATGGGCAGTTATTCAACAGTTAATTCAAATCGAGTCGCACTAAGGGATTTCCACTTCCCCTTAGTGGAAATGAAAATGCACTTTACAATTGGTCTGTCAAATGCTATAAACACTAGATTCATGAAAAGATTCCATATCTGACCTTCCTTTACCCATATTTAACCATTGGTGATGGAGACTTAATGTAAAAAAACCCCAACAGGAAAATGGAAAATATTGCACCCAGAAATTTTTTTAACTTTGCTAAATTCCCAAATCAGGATACGGGATGACAGTTTCATAACGTTATTTAATTAAATTTTGTAAGAAGCATTTACAAGGGTATCTATGTGTTTTTGATGGTGTCAAACTTTCATTACCTTCAATCCCTAACGTGGTGATAACTAGTGTTAGTATACACATTGATTCTCCCGAGAAACGAGCAACATCAAAATCTAGCCAAGATACTTAGAGACCAGAGAAAGATCATATTATGGATTTGTAGACAGGGAGGGGATTCATCTTACTCTTTGTCACTCAGGAATCAGAGAAATGGATAGCACCTTCATAAGGCTTGATTCTATCCTCACTTCTGTAGGCCCTGGCCTTTCATCAGGATGAGAGGACACGTTTTGTAACCTCTATCAATGAAGCGAATAAGATATCTTCTTGCAAAACTTTTGAAAGGGGACATGAGAAAAATATGATCAATGCACCACAATTTAAGATCTCACGACGTTATCACTTCAAACATAATGGTGATATTTTCTAAATAGGGCAAGGTTACTAAAGACAGTATGGAATCCTGATGGCTTATGCTATTTTGGCCGAGAGTAGGATTTATTGATTTGTTGACAACAAGGAAAAAGGGGGTAGTTCAGGGGATTTCATTGTTTGAATAATTTGGTGCGGGAAGAGAGTAAGAAAGATAAATTTTATTTTCCCAGATCTTGAGAACCTTCCCACAAACAATTGGAAAACTAAATAATAGGAAGCGTCATAATAGCTAAATATTCCTTCAACTAGAAGATGTCCATAATGGAGGCAAAATTACATGGTTTCACCAATCCTAGAAGTATTTAACACGAAGGCCCTTTCTAAGACTCAATTAAACATTAAAGACACTTGGGTTCCTCACACCTAAGATAACTCAGAGGCTTTACAGACAATCTTATACAACAAAATGTAGTTAAGTGATTTGAAATTTTTATCTCATTAACAAGATTGAGGATCTTCTCGTAATGATATTACAAATTGCCACTAAAGAATATCACAGGGAGGAGATCTTGTGTGATCAGCTGGACTTCTTTACACAAGATTGCAATGGGAATAATAAAAAAACTACTTGCAGACATTTTGAAATAAAGAAGACAAACAATTTGTCCAAGATTGACACAGATTAATTCAAAAGTTGATTATTAGATTCATTAAAGTGGGAAATTTTCTTTGAACAGTCTTGGAGATGTTAAGGGTTGGACATCACAAACAACCAACTGACATGACTGAAATCTAAAACACAGGAAATTAACAGGTTTCTAAGATTGGTCTCTCAGGAAGATGGGCTCTCTCCAAATTTTCTCCTACGAATTCAACCCCCCAGACCTTTTGCAAGATTATCTCATTTCATTTATACATTTCATTCACTCACTCATTCCAAATTTTCCCCCCAAAAGTGAAGGGAATATGAGTACCTTTGCTGTAACAATTTTTCTCAGAAGTGACATTAACAAATTTACACCTACAGCTTGTCAGGTGGAACAATCAGGAAAACTAATCACATTGCTGAGACCCTTCAACTTAATGAATAGGATGCCATGCACAAAATTTGAACAGTCCTTCTAATAATTCTTTTTATTCTATCATGGCAAGGAATCTCCATTTTAAATCATTTTTGGTGGCCTGATAGCTGGATCGGACATTACAATTCTTTTCACTCGAGGAAAAACACATTTCATCCTTTACACCTACAACTTCATCATTTCTCACTTTCCCATTTTTTCTCTACAACTCTACCCACATCAAGCTTTCGCTAGTAATTCACATTTTTTGCAAGTGCCCGGAGAAATTCGAAGTCAAAATATCAAACCTAACAATCCTGGACTCATAAATTTAATATTTAAATTCATTAATTTCACTTTGCAAACAAAAATGACAACGGGATTCATCAAAAATGAGGAAAAATAATGTTATGGCACTCTCAGGAGTCTTGGAGAAAAAATGGCAAAAAAAATTAGATGTAATGCACAACACCATTGATTCTTCCCCCTTCTCAACTTTCTATTCAGAACCGTCCATGTGTTTCCTTGGCACGAACGGCAAAAGGAGGGCAGTACACAGGTAATTTTCCAAACAAGCACGGGACTTCCACGTACTTGGGTCCAAGAAAAAATCAACTTGGGGCCTTTGAAAGTCTCAGTATAAAACAGGAGCCAGCGGAAGCCTTTCACGTGTCTAATGATGCACCTTTTGATAGGGTGCTTACACAAAGAGACCCCAAAAAAAAGTACAGACTCACACGTGTCTCAGTTGAAGAGTTAAACTTTTTCAACGATAAGGAAAATTGTCTCAGACATAGGACACATGGGCATGTCCACTGGTCTTTAAAATTTTTTTAAAATAGGTAGGTCCCCAAATAGGCACAGGCCCTCCATGTGTCTTAAGATTTATAAAAATTTCTTTGAAAATTTTTTAAATATGAGAGGAGCAAGACGGAAGGCATCCACGTGTATCCTAGGCCACTGTGAGATGGGCACCCGAAAAACAGAGAATCTAAAACAAGCCCGAGCTCACCACGTGTCTCCTATATAGCAATTGCCAAGGTAGGTGCTAGATGATATCCTAAAATGAAAATCGGCCTCCACGTGTTTTATGGGGGGGGTCCCCCCCCACCAAATCTGCACCGACTGAATGAAAAAAAGTCTAGCTGGGCAAGGCAACGAAACTTCCAGCAACGAAAAATTCCCAAGTGTTCCCCTAGAGCAACCTCCAAAGGTCAAAAACAAAGAGAGGTGAATTTTTTTAGATGAGTGCAGGCCCCATGTGGGTACATCATAACTTGAGTTGAAGTGGGCCTTTAGCATTTACAAAATTCCCACCAAGCCACATCCAATCAGAAAAGGGCCACATTCCATAGATATGGGACAAAAATTTGTTAGGGAAGGAAAACAAAACCATGACTATGGAAACCAAATGAAATGAAAGAAAGACTGATCATGACAACCCCCAAATATGAAGTGATTGAGAAAGGTTTTTCTATGTAGTCAATACCGGTGGAGAGTATAAACTATGTAGTTTTTTTGCTATGAGATTTCCTGTAAATATTTACTTTAAGGAATGTTTTCTTGCATGATAAGCGGAGAGACGTGGAAAAATCGGGAAAGATCAAAATAGCCCCAACAGTGATAAACCCATACATGTTCAACATTAAGGGGAAAAAATTACATTATTACGGTTTTTAAGAATAAATTTTAATAAATAATTAATATTATTTTAACGTTTCATGGTTTAATCAAATGCCAACAAAAATGATATCTTTCTCACTAATTGTAGGATATAGAAGGACTTCATTGATCTCAGGGTTGCCGTGCCATGTGAGCCTATTTCAAACCAAATGACAACAAAAGATGGCCAACCCCCATTAAGGCGGGGACCGGGCGCATACGTCTTTCCGATCATGTTTAAAATACGGTATTGTTGAAAAGCATGCAAAATTTTAAGCAATGTATTTGACCATGTATAAAACTAGACTTTGAACTCTTTTCAGAATCACTCTCCACATGTGCAATGTGAGAAATTTTTTAAAATGTTCATTTTGGGCCAATTGACATTGAAACTAAAAAAATTCTAAAAATTTCTCATTATTTCACCATTGTGCTTAACTAAAAATGGGGCTAATGTAATGTTTAGTTAATCTCATCTAGAAGGACATAAAAATGTTCACAAAAAATGGAGGATGGTGGGGGCTGGGCATATTGGTTTTGGGGATGGTGATGTCTTATAGGAGAAATAGGAATTATGGGAGTGTAGGAGTCTATGGGGCACAGAATGAAATTCTCAAAATGAATGTTCTTTAAAAAACTTGATTGCTTGGAAGATCCTATCAGCTTTGGAAAACACGGTTGGATAGGATGGAGACATATTTGTTCAAAACAAAAGAAAGACCCCTCTCAAATGGAGAATTTAAGATCTACAAAAGAACTACCTAATCTAGAAGCACTTGAGTAAGTAGGTTATCTCAATGACAGGGATAATCAATTGCCACAATTGATAAATCCTTTCGTTGATGTCTGATCTCCAACAACTGTCAGATTCCTTCTTCATTCAAATTGTCTTTCCCAATATGGAAAAAACCTTTAGCAAGGTCTTAAATGAAGAGAGCGATCTTCTTCCTTCCATATTTGTTAAGTAGTGATAAAATTTCAATTGACAGAGGTTAAGACATTGGCATTTATCAAAAGTTAATTCAAAATGGAGTCGCCAACTAAGGGCTTTTCACCTCTTTAGTTGTGAAAATGCCCACAAAATTGGTCTGTCAAATGTCTATCAACACTAGATTCATGAAAAGGCTTCACATATCTGGACCTTCCTTATAACCCATATTTAAACAGTGGTGATGTAAGATTAATGTAAAAAACCAACAGGCAAACTGGAAATATTGCACCCCAGAAAATTTTAACTTTGCTCAATTCCTACAATCAGGACACGGGATGACATTTATTAGAAGTATTTGCACTTAAATTTGTAAGAAGCATTTAAAGGGTCTATATGTGTTTTTGATGGTTGTTCAAACTTTCACATACCTTCATATTCCCATAAACAGGGGTGAATAATCTAGTGTTAGTATTATACAAATTGATTCTCCCAGAACGAGCAAATATACATCTAGCAAGATACTTAGAGACATGAAAGATCATGAATTTATGAGTCATTTTGTAGCCAGGGAGGGGTTCTTATGATCTTTGTCATCAGGAATAGGAAATGGATAGCACCTTCAATAAGGATTTGATCTATCCTCACTTTTTAGGCCATGCCTTTTCAATAGGATGAGAGGACCCGTTTTGTAACCTCTATAAATGAAGGAGAAGGAAGATATCAGTCTTTGACAAAAAATTGGAAAGGGGACCATGGGAAATATGTCAATGAACCACAATTTAACTCTCACGAGTTATCACTCAAAAGAATGGTGATATTTTCTAAATAGGGCTAAGGTTACTAAGACAATTGGAATGCCTGAGTGCTTCTGCATCTTTTGGCAGAAGATTTATTCATTGTTGACATACAGGAAAATAAGGGGTAGTTCAGGGGGATTCAATTGTTTTTGATAATTTTGGTGGGAGATTAGAAAGATAAATTTATTTTTCCAGATCCTTTTGAGAACTTCACAACCATTGGAAAACTAAATAATAGAAAGCTTCATAATAGGGCTAAAATATCCTCAACTAGAAGATGTCCATTAATGGAGGCAAAAATTTACATGGTTTCACACAATCTCGAATTATTTAACACGAAGGCCCTTTCTAAAGACTCAATTAAACATTAAGACCTTGGGTTCCTCACACCTAAGATACACTCAGAGGCTTACAGACAATCTTTATCAACAAAATGATAGTAAAGTGATTTTAAATTGTTTATCTCATTACAAGATGAAGGATCTTCTCGTAATGATATTACAAATGCCACTAAAATATCACAGGGATGAGATCTTGTGTGATTCAGATGGACTTTAACACAAGATTGCAATGGGAATAATAAAAAAATACTTGCAGACATTTTGAAATAAAGAAGACAAAAATTTGTCCAAGATTGACACAGATTAATTCAAAGTTGATTAGATTCATTAACAGTGGAAATTTTCTTTGAACAGTCTTGGAGATTGTTAATGGTTGTACACTCACAACCAACTTGACATGACTGAAATCTAAAACACAGGAAATTAACAGGTTTCTCAGATTGGTCTCTCAGGAAGATGGGCTATCTCAAATTTTCTCCTAAGAATTCAACCCCCGACCTTTTGCAAGATTATTCTCATTTCATTTATACATTTCATTCACTCACTCATTCCAAATTTTCCCCCCAAAAGAAGAATATTTGAGTAACCTTTGCTTGTTACCAATTTTTCTCAGAAAGTGACATTTAACAAATTTACACCTACAGCTGTCAGGTGGAAAAATCATGAACTAATCACATTTCTGAGACCCTCAACTAATGACTAGGATGCCATGCCACAAATTTTTAACAGTCCTTCTAATCATTCTTTTTATTCTATCATGCAAGAAATCTCCATTTTAATCATTTTTTGGTGGCTCTGTATAGCTGGATCTGACATACAATCCTTTTCACCCTCGAGGAAACACATTTTTCATCCTTTACACCTACAACCTTCATCATTTCATCCTTTTCCCATTTTTTCCTCTACAACTCTACCCCACATCCAGCTTCTCTAGTAATTCACTTTTTTGCAAGTGCCCGAGCAATTCGAAGTTCAAAATATCAACCTTAACAATCCTTGGACTCATAAATTTAATATTTAAATTCATTCAATTTCACTTTGCAAACAAAAATGACAACGGGATTCATCAAAAAATGATGAAAAATAATGTTTATGCAATCTCAGGAGTCTTGGAGAAAAAATGGCAGAAAAATTAGATGTAATGCACAACAACCATTGATTCTTCCCCTTCTCAACTTTATATTAGAACCGTCCATGTGTTTCCTTGGCACGACTGCAAAGGAGAAGTACACAGGTAATTTTCCAAACAAGCACGGGCCTTCCACGTACCTTGGGTCCAAGAAAATCACCCTTGGGCCTTTGAAAAGTCTCAGTATAAAAAAGAGCCAGCGGAAGCCTTCACGTGTCTCAATGATGCACCTTTGATATGGTGCTTAAACAAAGAGACCCCAAAAAAGTACAGACTCACCACGTGTCTCAGTTTGACAGAGTTGAACTTTTCAACGACTAAGGAAAATTGTCTCAGACCCTAGACACATGGCGCATTCCACTGGTCTTTAAATTTTTTTAAAATAGGTAGGTCCCCAAATAGGCACAGGCCCTCCATGTGTCTTAAGATTTAGAAAATTTCTTTGAAAATTTTAAATATAGAGAGGAGCCGACGGAAGCCTCCACGTGTATCCCTAGAGCAACTTTGAGATGGCACCCGAAAACAGAGAATCTAAACAAGCACGAGCTCACCACGTGTCTCCTTATAGCAATTGCCAAGGTAGGTGCTAGATGCATATCCTCAAATGAAAATCGGCCCTCCACGTGTTTATGGTCCCACAAATCTGCACCGACTGCATGAAAAAAATGTCTAAGTCTGGGCAAGGCAACGAAAACTTCCACGCAACGAAAACTTCCACGTGTCTCCCTAGAGCAACTCCAAAGGTCAAACCAAGAGGTGAATTTTTAGATGAGTGCAGGCCCTCCATGTGGACATAACTTGAGTTGAAGTGGGCCTTAGCATTTCAAAATTCCCCACCAAGCCACATCCAATCAGAAAGGGCCACATTTCCATAGATATTGGGACAAAAATTTGTAGGGAAAACAAAACATGACTATGGAAACCAAATGAAAAGACTGATCATGACAACCAAATGAAGGACAAAGCTTTCATGTATCAATACAGGGAGATATAAAATATGACAGATCCTGTAAACTAAAGAATTTCAAGGACAAATCGGGAAAGATCAAATTGAGCACCAACAGATAACACATACATTGTAAACATTAAGGGAAAATTACATTTATTTACGTGTTTTTAAGAATAAATAATAAATAATTAATATTATTTTTAAGTTTCATGTGTTTAATCAAATGCCAAAACATGATATCTTTTCTTCACATAATTGTAGATTATAGAAGACTTCATGATCCTCAGGTGCCATTGAGACTATTTCAACAAATGCAACAAATAGATGGCACACCCCATTAATTCATATTCACGATCATGTTTAAAATACGGTATTGTTGAAAAGGCCTTGCAAAATTTTAAGCAAATGTATTTGACAGGTATAAACCTAGACTTTGAACTCTTTTTCAGAATCCTCTCAACATGTGCCAATGTGAGAAATTTTAAAATGTTCCTTTTTGGGACAATTGACATTGAAACTAAAAACATTCTAAAATTTATCATTATTTCACCATTTGTGCTTAACTAAAAATGGGGATAATGTAATGTTTAGTTAATCTAATCTAGAAGGACATAAAAATGTAGTAAAGAAGTGTGTAAATGAATTAACTAATATAATAAAATTAAAACCCTAATGTGCAAGAGAGAAAGAGGAAAGAACACAATTAAATAGAAAACACTAGCGGGATTATGTCATAGAGATAACTGGAGAATATGGAAAGAAGAAAAAATATGTAGAATCTATGAAAAGAATGGATCTGGAGTGCTTAGAGAGCGACAAGGGCACCTGCGGGCTCTCTGGTCTTAAAACTATGTGCCCTAGTCTACACAAAAGATCTAAAATTGAATCTCATAGGGCTAGGAGGTGGCCTGAAACCCTTGTTGCATGTCACATAAAATTTGATGTCCTATACCGGATGCCACCAATAATCCAAAATTATTTAAATACCTGTAAAAGACCAAGAAGAAGTTTCAAAACCCTAAAAATGAAATATGTAATTGAATGGGTCAAACTGAACTTAGTCGCCACAATAGTGGGCTTAGTTACAAAGCACTGCACTAAATTTCAGACTCAAATGTATTTCTAATGAGTGTTTACATAATGTGCCCTATGATCTCTTGTTCTAGTCATACTTTGTGAAGTAGCGAGTAATAAATAAATATAGAAAATGTAATAACATGTCTGTATTGAATAGAATAGAATCCCTACCCATATGAATTCTGATGCAACTATCCTAGCTTTGTGCCTTGATTATGGATCTATGTGGATGTAAGTGATCTCCAATGCAATAGATGGATGCAACTCTAGATGGAGGATACTAGTAAATAGTTCTAGGTTCCTCATTATGGTCTCATAACTTTATATTTATAGGTTTCTCTTGATCTAGTTTGTTAAGTAACCCCAAAATCACCAACCACCAAAAATATAAAGATCTAAAATGGTTAGAAATATCGTAAAAGTGGTAGGAATGTGTGAAAAGGACCAGAGCACCATTGGTTGTACTAGGGTACCTACGAGTTTGCAAGTCAAGGATAAAATAATGGAAAATGGCAGAAAAATACCAGGCATGTAGATATAAAAGAGTGGTAATGACGAAATAAAATGAAACAAGATGGCCAAAAGATGGGGGTTAATTAGTAATTTTTTCACTCAAGAACCTTCTAAATGGTAGTATGAAATCGAGATAAATAATGTCTAAAGTGCATGATTTTGTGACTGCATTTTTCCCCCGCTTTATGTTGGTGAATGGAAATCTCGGTAACATAAAGTAAATAGAGATACATACCTGATGTCCTTGAAGAGTTTAGTAGAAATGTAATGAAGGAATAGACAAAGCATGGAATAACAAAAATATGGAGGAGCGTGGAAATTAAAGATAAAAATGCGCAAAAAAGATATGAGAGTGAACCTAGGGTGGAAATGCATGTGCAACTAGTGATGTGTGTACCTGCATGGTTAGTATGCAAGGTGTGCCACTGCAAAGTATTGTTATTAATGTTCTTTTTATTGTTTTTGATGCCCCCAATTTGACTATTTGTTTCTCATAATTCCAGACATGCACAAAGATGATGATCAAGTAGTCATATATATATATATATATATATATATATATATATATATATATATATATGTAAGTGTAAAAATGATATGTAAAAGACACATCTATATGTATGTAAAAATGCATGTAAATGTAAAGTACGCAAAATGAAAAAGTGTAAATGGAACATGTGCACCTTATCCATGTCAAGAGAAAGGGTGCAGAAGGATACCCTATACTACTAGGGTTTTTTGGGCGATATGATGCCATAGGACTTATAAGTATAGGGAGGAAATTCTTTGTGTCCTCTAACCTTTAACTACTTCCCTGAACAATGTGTGAATAAATATTTTTACTATTCTATATTTTTGGGCAATCCGATGCCACTCGACGAAGTAGTGTAGGGAGACACACCCATTACTAAGAACTACATGTCTTGTAAAATCCATTGTATATGGAGTTCATAGACTGCTCTAAACTCACAAATTGTATGTAAACATACAATGATAATGGTGGAAGGTGCACTAATCTTAAACCAGTGTATACGCATTGTGTTAGTATTTAGAACCCCAAATTACGCCCCCCTCTTTGCGGGTGCATCCAATGTCAATGATAGGAAAATGTGGCCCCAAAAGAGGACCAACTACATTTACTATGAAACTCTACCCTATAGGGGGAAAGGGAATGCACTTAGTAAAAACCAAGGCATGAAAAAAAAGGATGGTTAGGCAAAGACAAGTGTTAGTATATGCATGTAAAAATACAATGTGCAATCTACACCAATAGTGTAAAAGCTACCAAGGAAACTAATGTAAACATGCAAGAAGATAAGGAAGCGGAAAAAAGTGGGTCACAAAGATGAAACATCACTCATAATGTCACAAGACTAACAATGCCATCATGGCCATAAAAAATAACAAGTGTGTAAACTAAACATAGGGCAAGTCCTACATACAAGAAGAAACCAATGAAAAACAAGTAAAATAAGTAGTCATGAAAGTATGTTATCCCAAAAAACAAATATTGTGAATGAAACACCCATTAGCATCTAATATAATTAAATAATATGTCAAAGTGTGAATAACCAAGTGATGTAAAGTGTTAAGTATAAAATGAAACAATAACACCTAGAAGAAACAAATGTGGATGCCCCCAATGACCAGTGTAGGAAGGTGTTGTCACCCTCAAAATACCCCCCTCATTTTCTAAGTCAAATTTGAATATTTTGATATCACGCCCTCCAGATGTGTTCAAGTAAAGTTGGAAGTCTGAAAATATAGATAAATTCCTTCTTTGAAGTTATCTAAACTCTTTAGTCTGTACGTTTTGATAAATTTCTTGTTTTCCTGTCTGGACCCATGAAGATTCTATTGTTGTCCTCATTTGATATAAATTGTCAATATTTCTATGGCCATGGATCATCAAACCTTGTATTGTTTTAAATCCCTTGGTTTGCGAAATAAATTTGAAAATTGGATGCGAAATGGTGGAGTTTTCTTCTTCTCTGCATTTTTACATAGTCGTGAATGGCAGGCATTTTCTTCCCTGTCAAATTTTGGCTCCATTATCCATGGGTACATGGACATATCTAATTGGAAATGGGTCGGTAGAGCAATTATTGTTTTTTAGCCTCTTTGTAAAAAGGCGTAAATTCATAAAGTGACCCGCAGCCCTGATCATGTTATAAGGGAGAAAGTCAAATATTAAGCTTGCATCGAAGGTCAAAGTAGGGAGGTGAGCCTGTGGAGCAATTTGTGTTTTTGAGCCCGCAGTGAAAAAACGTAAAACTATAAAAGTGCCCCATGACTTTGTCTTCACTCAAGTGAGGCCATGTGTCAAGACCATATTAAAAGCGGGTGAGTAGGGCAAAATGTTCCAAAATGCCAAATCTCTATAAAGTCCCAAAATGCAAAAGGCATGCTCCACACTTGCTCCAGTAAATTTCTCCCACGTGGACGAATCTGGTTTAAAGTTTCAAAGGAAAGATGAACATTTTAAATTTAAAGTTGCAAAATGATTGTAATGGATGCATTATGAAAATTCTGGTTTTTCTCGCCATTGGTGTTTCTTCGCGAATCAAGAATTTGAACATACATGAATGATTGAAAAGAAATTGTAAACTATTTCTTGCCAATAAAGAAGAAGTTGTAACCGCTTCTTGGAGGAGGTTTAATGGCTTCTTCACTCCATTGTATAGTTTCGGTAATTGATCTTGTAAACTCACGAGTGCATTGTAATTAGAACAAGCAAAGGAGATAGCCATTTTCTTCAATTTCCCCCTCTTTCTCAATTTCCTCCATTTCTCCACTATGTACAACTTTTGTTTAAGCATCAATACAAGAAGAAGGATTTTGTAGCCTCTTTGATGAGGATATTTCATAAAATTTGAGTTCACAATCTTATCTTGTCTTGTTGCCATTCGTAGGGTTGTTTCTTCCCATAAATGCATGTGTTGAAATTCCTAACTAGTGCATGCATGAATTTTATTTTCTACCTGTAGTATTGGTACTCATATCTCTTGGATAAGTAAATCCCCCCTTGTAGATAATTGTAAGCATTTTCCGCAGGGTCAGTGGAGTGCCCCTGTTGGATCCCTGGCTGAAAGGCCACCATAGAAATCCACCTTTTCACTCGCATGCATATACGGAAGCTGCACCAGTTAAGTAGAGAGAATTAGATTCCCAGAGCATTGGCAAGGAATCCACAAGTTTGTTCACCTAAAAAATTTCCTTGCCAATAGTTTTGGTGCCCACCGTGGGGCAGATTTAGTAGCATGTGCACCTGAATGCGACCGCAAGGTCAGAAAATTAAAAATTCAAAAAAGAGATTTTTTTTTGGAATTTAAATGGCTATATGAGCCACATGGATTCAAATCATGGCTATTTTGGGAAACCCTCCTGTTGAAAAACCCAAATTTCTCTTCCACATCCAAGAAGACGTTGCTTCATATTTGAGGGAAGTTATCTGGCATAATAGAAAAAGTGCCAATCACTACTTGATTGCCATGAGAATTCTGGACCTTGAAGAAGAATGCACTACTGAATTGGAGAGGCAAAGACAAATTCCATCACCGCAAAGAATAACATATATTTTCAAGATTGTGGATAGAATATACACCTCGCAATAGAGACAAGGAGGACAAACTGATCCCATTTTTGAGGAACTTCAAAGGAGAAAGAGCTACTCAGAATCCAGAGGCTTCCTTTTCAAGAAACCATCCAAATTGGGAACCTGATTGTTGCCAATCCTTTAGATGGTGAATTTCCATACATCAATGAGAACCTTGAATATTTCACTGACATAGCGACTGAAGAAGAAGCTAGAGAAAGAGAAGTAAGAGATGACGAAGAAATAAGAGCTCGACTCAAAGAAATTGAGAGACTTCAAGCTGAGTCAGATGAAAGAACAACAACATAATCCACAGCCTTAGCAAGGTTGGAAGATAGAAACAAAAATACAATGGGGGATCATGAGCGTGAACATGCTCATGAGGTCCATAGGTCTAATGTACCATGGAGAGGAAACATCAATCCAATGGATCTTGCTCATTCACTCCATGAGCTATCGAGAGGCTTGAGAAAAAACTTCCCAAAACTTAAAGGGGATGGTTCTCAACTCCCTGAAGAGCATGTAGTAGAATTTATCACTACTTGCAGTGTGTTGGGTGTTGAGGACGAAGATGTGTCAGTTTGACTCTTTGTGGAGTCACTTCAAGAAAAGGATGCTAAAAGGTTCTACATGCTACCCCTGAGGTTTGTCACATATTGGGAAGATATAAGAAGTGCATTTGAACATAGATTCAAGACCATAGAAGATTGCCAAGATCTCTTGGTCTAATTGGTAAAAATGAAAAAAGAAACCTTCGAGTCAATGAGAGACTTCATTGCAAGATACAACAGAGTGATAAGAAGAATACCTGAAGAATAACCCAACAAAGAACATTAAGGGAATCTCAAGACCATGCAATAGAAACTGATTATGATCTAATCTTGTCTGATAAAGTGAAAGGCCTAAATGGGAAGTAAAAGGGTCAAAATTCAAGTTCTATCACCACAAATCCAATGTTCTAAAAAATGGAAAATTACTTGGTTGCCTTGAAGAAGCAGCTATCTCAGATCACAATGCGGAATCCTTCAAGGAAACCAAACCCTCTAGATAGGCCAAGGATTTCTCCACCTCCTCATCAGATTTCTCTTGAAGCATCACCAGTCAATGCCATTTGTGACACCAAAGAGCCAGAGGAGGAAGAATAAATTGATGAAACTGAAGAAGAAAATATGGAAGACTATGAAAACTATCTTTAGGTTAACGAAGTTGATATGCAAAATGGCCTAATTGAGTACGTTGATGATGAAGATGAGGATGATGAAGAATCTCCAAGTTTCTCATGTGTTGTTTTCACTTGTACACAACCTAGGAAAGGTGCTTCATCCTCAACAGTTGCAGTAAAGGATAAGAAGAATAAAGAAAATTCTCCTCCAGAGGTCACACAAAATAAAATCATCAGTACAGGATCACCATTACCACCTTCTATGGAGTTGGATAAAGAAATACTAAGCTCACTGGTTGTCAGGGAGCATGCTACTTTTCCAAGTAAGTCATCTAACTCTTCTCCCAGCTCAAAAGTTGCTAAGAACAATGCTCCTTTAAATGTTGTTCTTGTAAAGACATCTAAGGTTCAATCAAAAGATACACCTGAAAAGGAGAATTCAACACCAAAAGTAGCAAATCCTCTACCTTTCAAATATTCCTCAAATTTTTAGAACCTCTTCCTTGTTCACCATAACCCCATTTAAATTTGTGGAACATGCAAGAAAAACCAAAGTCCAGCTGTCAGAAATATAATACCTACAAACACCCCCTGCCCAGTTTGAGAATTTCATTAATGAAGTTCGTGGTGGTAACCCTATATCCTCAAATCCTAATTCTAAAGGCTTACTTCCCACACCATCCACACCACCTTTCCAAAACTTGCTAGCCCTCAGTGCCTCCAAAACAAATAGGGTTGAACCTTTCTACCTATCACTCCTCATTAAAGGATTCCAACTAAATAATTGTAGCATAGATTCTAGAGCCTCAGACACCGTGACACCATCCAAAGTTACAAATGCTCTAGGCCTCACCTTGACCTGGGTAAATGGCACCTACTACTCAATGGAATCAAAACAAGTGCCATTGGTAGGAAGAATCAAAGACGCACAGGTAGTACTAGCTTATTTTCTAGACAAGAAGGTGTTCCTAACCATATTATTAGTAGACATCCTAGCATCCTTTGGTATGTTGTTGAGTAGGAGTTTTTGAAGAGACCAGGGTGGAGAGATAAAAATGGATTGGTCATCTACAACTATCCCAGTAAAATGTGATATGAAAAATTTACTACCAATAAGAAAGATGAAGTTCACAATAAGAAAGTCTGATGATCCAAAAACAAACATTCTCTTTCAAGATTGTGGGCTAGGAAACTACTTCCTCAAATCAAGAAAAAAGGAGAACTTTCCACTTCTCATGGAGGAAGAGGAAGATCAAATTTGGACAATGGAATTTCATGGTAGTCATTCTAGAGCAGGCTTGAGAGCTGGTGTAGTATTGTACTGTCCCTCTAATGAGGTACCCATTTGCCTACAAGCTACAATTTGATAATACAAATAACACTGCAGAGTATGAAGCACCACTCTTAAGCATGAGTGCAGCAGAGGACATGGGAATCGAGAAATTGAGATGTTGAGGTGATGTAGAAGTTGTAGTAAAGCAAGTATGCTAGAAATATCAGGTGAAGAATCCAAGACTCTGGCATTATAGAAACATAGTGTGGGACTGCATTGAATCTTTTGATGCATTTTCCATTGAAGCTATTCCAAGGGAACAAAATTAAAACGCAGATTCTCTTGCAGTGTCAGCTTCCCTATTGACACCTCATCCTTCTTTAGGTAAAGACAAAGTGACTATTGAAATGGTATTTAGGCCTCGTTTTCCAGACAATGCAAATCATTGGCAATTCTTCAATGATGATAACCAAATTCTAGCATTTTTAGAGAAAAGGGATAATTTCAATAATATCTTCTTTGAAGGAGGTGAAAATCCACACCAAGAAGCAGGCCCCAAAGAAGAGAAAAAAGGAATTGAAGGGATTGATGATGAGGGAGTAATCAAATTGAAAGGGGATAAAATTCCCAAAGGCCTAATCTCTTTAGAAGAGCTCTTTGACAAACATGACAGATTCATTCAAGAGAAAGAAAAGCAATCTTCTCGGTGCCTAGCTGATTTTGATAAAGAAAACATTAGTACCCCAGAAGAGCCAAGGATAGTCAATATTGGAAAATGTTTCTCACCTGAAGTAAAAATAAGGTTTGTTTCATTACTAAATAAATACTCAGATGTCTTGGCCTACTCTTATGATGAACTCAAATCCTTCCAGCCAAAGGAAATGCATCATCCAATTCCTTTGAAGCAAGGTGTTAATCCCTTCAGGAAGAAACAAAGGTTGTACAACCAAAAGATTGTTGATACCATCATGGAGGAGGTAATGAAGATGCTTAATACAAGGATCATTTTTCCCATCCACCATTCAACGTGGGTGGCTAACATTGTGCTAGTACGGAAGAAGAATGGTGATTTTCACAACCTGAACCAGGAATCACTAAAAGACAATTATCGTCTTCCTATCATGGACCATATCCTACAAGCAGTCACTGGATCTGAAATGCTTTCATTGCTTGATGAATTCTCAGGATGTAATCAAATCAAAGTGGTAGAGAAGAACCACACTAAGACATCCTCTACAACACCTTAGGGCACTTTTTCCTACAACAGAATGCCTTTTGGCCTCCCTAAGGATACCCCATTGAAATTTACTTACCCTGTAGGATATGTGTAGATTTTCACAACCTGAACCAGGCATCACTAAAAGACAATTATCTTCTTCCTATTATGGACCATATCCTACAAGCAGTCACTATATCTGAAATTCTTTCATTGCTTGATGAATTCTCAGGATGTAATCAAATCAAAGTGGTAGACAAGAACCACACTAAGACAACCTCTACAACACCTTAGGGCACTTTTTCCTACAACAAAATGCCTTTTGGCCTAATTAATGCATGAGCTACATTGTAAAGGGCGGGGGATTTGGCCTTCAAATATTTGAATCATTACATTGTCATATATCTTGATGATCTCACAGTATTTTCAAACAAGAGGGGATATCATATCTATCACTTGAAATAAGTACCTGCAAGGTGTAGGAAACATGGCATATCACTAAATCCAAAAAAGTGCATTTTTGGAGTCATAGAAGGCAAGTTATTGGGGCATGTTGTGAAAAAACATGGAGCACACATTGATCCTAAGAGGGTTAGATCCATTCAAGCATTAGCCCTACCCACAAGCAAGAAAGGAGTTCATTCATTCTTCAGAAAGGTGAAGTTTCGTCGTCATTTTGTGCTTGAGTTTGCTGAGTTGACAAAGCACATCACTTCCATGATGAAACCACAAGCAAACTTCAAATGGAACAATGAAGGGAATGTAACATTCAAAGAGATCAAGAAATCCATTGCCAAGAACCTGACCCTTGTATCTCCAAATTTTAACAAAGAATTCATCATGTATTTTTATGCATCAGAATATACACTCTCTTTCGTTCTCATTCATAAAAATGATGAAGGCGTGGAAGCACCTATTGCTTTCATGAGTTGTCATTTGTAAAAGCATGAGCTAAAATACAGCCAATTGGAGAAGCATGCCTTTGTAGTGGTCAAGTCTATAAGAAAATTCAAGTTTTACATCCTCAATTCCCATACGGTGGTGATGGTCCCTAGCAGTGCAATCAAATCCATCTTGACATAGTAAGATCCCAGAGCTAAGATCGGAAATTGGATTGTAAAGACTCAAGAATATGACTTGGAGATTCAACCCTCCAATATGGTAAGGGGAAATGGATTGTGCAAGTTGATTGCCGAAGATGAAACAGTCAAAGTTCAAAATGGTGAAGCAAACTATGATTTCTCAACTTGTTCAGAAGATAACCCACAGGTTCTCTTTGTCACCACTAATAATGAGTGGTATGCTGATACTACATATTACCTGAGTTATGGAGAATGCCCTCCTCATCTTGATTATAAGTAAAGGACAAAAATCACACTGAAGGAAGCTAAATTTGTAATCTGGAATCATGCACTTTACAAAAGAGCCCTAGATGGTTGTTTCCTCAGGTGCGTAGATAAAGAGAAACAAGAAAAGTTGTTTGAAGCATACCATGACCAAGAATGTGGTGGAAATTTTTTAGCAATGGTCACTACACACAAGATCCTCCAAGGAAGGTATTACTGGCCCATCATCTTTTCAGACACTCGAGATTGGGTTTCTAAATGCAAAGCATGCCAACATTTCGTTGGAAGACCACAACTCACTGCATTACCACTCAGGCATGTGGTTATTGAAGAACCATTTCATTAGTGGGGTTTGGACTTCATTGATGTTCTGAACCCTCACTCAAGCATAGGGAGCACCTATGTACTCACAACAGGGTAAGTACAGGAAGTTGATGGACAAATATAGGGTCATTCGTGGACATCATATTGCAAATAACAACATAATATCAACTTGTAGGGATTATTAGCAATACATAAACTCAAAATTAGACAAAATTATATAAATATGAATTGTAGCATCCGGAATCTAGTTTCTAAAATACTAATTTTTGTAAAAAATGGATAAGATTAGCTATATTAAACACTCAAAATTCAATGACTTGGTATTTGTTTTTAAAAACGCCGATAAGATTATAGTCCGTTTGCCCACAATTTGGATGACCAAAAATTGATATATATATTTTTCCTTTGGTGAGAAGTTATATGCCACTATCTATCTTGGGATGGATTTTATTTTGTATTTTTTTGAGTAATATTTTATTTTTTATGATTTTTTCCGTGAAAGTGGTATGAAAACATAAAGAAAACAGAGCACTTTCCGTTTGCCCGCCATAACTTCATCAAAAAATATTGAAATCAAATAATTTTTTTTTTGAACATGTATATAATTTCATCATGGTTGGGATGGTATATTTTTTATCACATTCTGATAAGTGAAACAAATTTTACAGTCTTAAACATGGACATAAACATTCACAGGAAAAAGTGTCTTAAAGACCTACTATTAGTAAAAAATTATAAAATGATATTTATTCTCTTCTATTCACTTTAAAATCAATATTTCTACAAATATAATAGTCTCCCCTACGCAATGGTACCATTTTTATTACATAGTTTTTACTTTTCGGCATGGTTCAAGTCGGCGGAAGACTAAATTTGATGTTTTGCTGTTTTTAATGTAAAATTCAGGATTTGATGTCCACTTAATTGTCCCCCAACTTGGTGCACTTACCCAACAACACACTACTAAACCAAATGGGTGGAATCCATTCCAGCCAAAAAAGACAGCACTAAAATAGTATGCAACTTCATCAAGGATAATATCATAGTTTGTTTTGGAGTGCCACAAAATATTATAGCAGATAATGCTACCTATTTCTCTTCAAAAGAGCTAACTGCATTTTTCTATAGCTACGTAATCTTCCTAACTCATTCTTCTGACTACTATCCATAAGGAAAGGGACAGGCTGAATCAAAAAACAAGAACTTTGTGACCATTGTCCGCAAGCTTGTAGATGAGAATCAAAGGAATTGGCACAAAAGGCTGTATGACACATTGTGGGTGGATAGGATCACTCCCAAGAAGGCAATAGGTATGTCACCATTCAAAATATTGTATGGAGTTGAGGAGAAATCCCTCTCATGATCTAGATGCCATATCTCAAGCTGTTATAGGAAATAGAAGATCATTAGTACAAGGATTCCATTGACAAGAGGATCCTCTTTCTTGAGAAGCTAGAAGAAAATAGACTCCAAGTGGTGGATTGCATTAAGGAGCACCAATTGAAAGTAAAGAATTTTTTTGATAAGAAGGGAAAGGCAAGAGAATTCAAATCTGGAGACTTCATCCTGCTATGGGATAAGAGAAGAGAACCAAAAGGCAGCCACATAAAGTTTGATTCATTGTGTCTCGGCCCATTCCAAATTCATGAAACTTGTGGCAAGAATGCTTATCTTCTCTCATATTTTGATGGAACATCTTTGGAATTTCCTTAGAGAGGGAAATACTTGAAATTGTATCATAAGTGAAAGTGGTTTGTCCCCCACCTTGTACCATAGGTGATTTTTAGGTATGTTTCCCTTTCCGTTGTGTGGTTTTTTTCCCTTTTTATTGTGTGTCGTGTGTTTCCTTCTTCTGATATTTATTTCTAAAATTTGTTCATGACTCTGCAAGGCCTAATGGATAAGGCACTAGTCAATGAATTACAGGATCTAGAGATTGAGATCCCGGGTTCCCATGTCATGTCTTCACTATGCTTACTCCAAGTCATGTCCCCAAGCTAGAGCCAGTTGTTGTCACCCTAAAAATATCCCCCTCATTTTCTAAGTCAAATTTGAATATTTTGAGCTCATGCCCTCCATAGGTGTTCAAGTAAAGTTGGAATTCTGAAAAGATAGAGAAATTTAGGCTTTGAAGTTGTCTAAACTCTTCAATTTGCATGTTTTGATAAATTTCCTATTTTCCTGTCTAACCCATGAAAATTCTATTGTTGTCCTCATTCGAATGAAATTGTCAATATTTCTATGGCCATGGATCATCAAACCTTGTATTTTTTTCAATCCCTTGGTTTCTGAAAGAAATTTGAAAATCAGGCGTGAAATGGTGGAGTTTTCTTCTTCTCTGCATTTTTCCATAGTCATGAATTGCAGGCGTTTTTTTCCCTGTAAAATTTTGGCTCCATTATCCATGGGTACGTGACATATCTGATTGGAAATGGGTCAATGAAGCAATTGGTTTTTTTTAGCCTCTTTGTAAAAATCTGTAAATTCATTAAGTGACCCGCAACCCCGATCATGCTATAAGGGAGAAAGTCAAATATTAAGCTCACATCGAAGGTCAAAGCAAGGAGGTGGGCCTGGAGAGTAATTTGTGTTTTTGATCCCGCAGTGAAAAAAGGTAAAATTATAAAAGTGGCCCAAAAATTTGTCTCCACTCAAGTGAGGCCACGTGTCAAGACCATATTAAAACCGGGTGAGTGGGCCAAAATGTTCCAAAATACCAAATCTCTATAAAGTCACAAAATACAAAAGGCATCCTCCACTCCCGCTCCAGTAAATTTCTCCCACATGGATGGCTCTGGTTTAAAGTTTCAAAGGCAAGATGAACAGATTAAATTCAAAGTTGCAAAACAAGTGTAACGGCTGCATTGTGAAAAGTCTAGTTTTTCTCGCCATTGGAATTTATTTGCAAATCAAGAATCTGAACAGACGCGAATGATTAAAAAGAAATTGTAAATTGTTTCTTGCCAACGAAGAAGAAGTTGTAACCATTTCTTGGAGGATATTTAATGGATTCTTCACACCATTTTATAGGGCTGGTAATTGATCTTGTAAACTCACGAGTGCATTGTACTTAGAGAAAGCAAAGGAGATAGCCATTTTCTTCCATTTCCCCCTCTTTCTCAATTTCCTTCATTTCCCCACTATGTACAGCTTCTATTTAAGAATCCATACTAGAAGAATGATTTTTTAGCCTCTTTGATGAGGATATTTCAGAAACTTTGAGTTCACAATCTTATCTCATCTTGTTTCCATTTACAGGGTTGTTTCTTCTCATAAATGCATGTGTTGAAATTCCTAACTAGTGCATGTAGGAATATGATTTTCTACCTGCAGCATTAGTTATCCTATAAATTTTCTCACTCCCTTTCCCACATTCATAGTGAATTCCCACCTTCTAGATAACTATAAGCATTTGCCATAGGGTCAGTGCAGTGCCCCTGTTGGATGCGCAACCAAAAGGCCACCAAAGAAATCCACCTTTTCACACACATGCATATACGACAGCTACATCGGTTAGGTAGAGGGACTTAGATTCCTAGAGCGTTGGCAATGAATCTACAAGTTTTTCCACCCAAAAAATTTCCTCGCCAACATAAGGGTAAAAGGACATCATCCATGGTGTGTGAAAAAGATTTGTATCTGTGATCAAAATTAAATAAAGACTTGAACGTGCATATGTAGATGGTATAGATAATGACATTTAAGACATCAATCTAACATGTGTAGTAAAATGATCATGTAAAAAAAGGAAAAAAGAGATTTCCCCAAGATAATGCAATATGGAATGATAGGAGCCACATGCCCCCCAAATGAATGGAAGGGTATGTAATGAGGGTCATTTTTTACACCCTCAACAGTCAATAATGAACGCTAAAAAAGAGTGTTTCATCTAGAAATGGTCGAAGACAGTGTTGTTTCTAACATGTTGTGAGAAATGTGTGTATTGATGAGATGCAATATAGAAATGAAATGTTCTTGAAATCTATAGCCAAAGCGTATATCACGATAAGATTAACGTATAAGTGATGATTTATTCTAAGCATATATCACTATGAGATGAATGGATGAGTGATGATTTATCCCTAAGCGTATATCACAATAAGATGAAAAGAGGGAGTGGTTATGTAACCGAAGGTGTATACCAATACAAAAATGCTATAATAGGTGATGATTTATCCTAAAGCGTAGGTCACTAGGATAGAAATGTTGCATGATGAAAGGTTGAATAGTAAATGTGTGATGAGTGTAAGGTCCATCACATGGCACCACCACATGTTCCCAGTGGGTTATTTCACCTCATCCACCACATGGCCCCGTCATCCACTCAGTACGGATTTCTCTTCCCCGTTACGTCATTTAATGTCTCGACCCACTCATAGTTGGTTAACACCAACATGTCATCCTTCTTTGCTTGGTGAGATGCTTCGGATCAGTGCTCAAACCAATTCATTGAACACAACTGGGCCCACTCAGTCCTCTTACCATGTTACCAATGACTAAAACGTGGCCTCCCACACTCCAAACATGCATCCACACCCATCGAGTGTCAACCTAGCTTCAACTTGGCACAATCCCTGAGCCACCATGTTTTCAAACATTTTCCCATTGGAGATTCAAAGGTTTCCATTTCAGAAAAAATACACTATTCATCACTACTTTTATGAAAAAATGTCTGAAGCACTATTTTATGATACTCCAAATTTTTCTTTCCCGTTGATAACCGAAAATGCTTTTTCCTCCCGAAATTTTTTGTTTTTGGAGTTTCTTGTTTCATAATTTTTGTCACTATTCACTCTGACAGGGTCCCAATTTCTACGAAACTCTGAAGACATTGGGGTCTAAATATTTTGAGCTCATCTCCACTTTTCATTACGTCATTGGCTCATCCTTCTCATTAATAAGAGCATAATAGTTTTTTATATTAAAACAAGGGTTGACGTGATCATTTCCCGTAAACACTTTTATCGATGTGATGAACTAGGTATATAATAATAACCTTTTGTGACTGACATTACAATTGAACACATACAACTAAAATGACAAGCTGCCACCATCAATACAACATTCAAAGAAGATAATACTACATGAAACTTTCCACCAATGACACAATATTTAAAGAGGAATGACCACAATGAGTGCTACACACCTAATCCATCCTTCAGAACCAACATGATCCAAACCATCCACAATTTCCACCATGAGTGCAATAACTAAAATCAATCCTCCACAATTAGTGAGCAAACCATCCCTTGATGGGGCTCGTGCCATAGAGGTAATCTATTTAATTGTGATGTGGCATGTTAGGTGGTTAAGGGCCTAATGAAGGGAATTATTTTGATCACTCTATTATTATGTGTCGACTCTAAAAGTAAATCATCCTCAAATAATTTTTAGGAGGAGCTTCTCTACCCAATTACTACTCTTCCACTAGTTTGTGTACTTCATCCTTATCACTTAATGACATAGGTTGACTCTAGACCCTCCAAATCTAGCTTAGAGCATCTACAAATAGTTTTATAGAGATAATTTTATCATAGTCCATCCAACACCTAATTTTTTCCATAGGGAAAAAAAAATTCACCAAATTAACTTGGGAGGTTCAAGGCCTTTCACTATATTGATTTTTAACAAACATTCAACTACATATGTAGGGTTAGTTGAGATCATTCTAAAACAAGTGAAATTTCACTAGGAGGTCCCAAACTCAAGTTATGCATGACATTCCTTAAGTGGGTCAAAATTGATTCAAAGAATGTGAAATTACATTAATTTTACTTGAGTTAAATTAAGGAGTTTCTTGAAATCCAATATTTCTCAAATTTAGTATTATCAATCAAGACTATTTAATATCAATTTCACACCAATAGAATTCTAATAAAATTCTCTAGTTGCCCATTTTTACACAAGTGTAAAAATTGTCAACAATTCTTGTAATTCTACAGGGAAAGCTGCCACCTAGCTTGTAGACCAATGCCTTGCTCTTGTCGATTGGGCATGCAGTTAAAGCATATAAAAAAACTTCATTTCCTAAAAACAAAGTAAAGTTGGGAAAGGATCTAGAAACTAGATCACGTTCATGAATGCACTTATTGAATGGGAGAAACATTACAATGTGCATGAAACACTTATTGAAATGGAAATCCTACTCTAAATAGACAGTGTAGGATTTTCAATAACAGTGTTTAAGAAACATACCATTCATAGGAATGGGAAGTTCCTCTCCATTCATCCTTAAAAGCTAAAATGCATTGTGTTCTTCATAAGCTTAAATTATGTAAGGACCACTCCAGATTGTATCGAACTTCATGTGGTTTCATGGTTTTGCATGATCAACATCCCATTTTAACACAATGTCTCCTTTATTGAAGATTATTAACTTAGCCTTCTTATCAAAAAAATTCTTTATTTATTTTTTATTCTTTTCCATGCTCAGATGAGCTTGATCTCTTCACTCCTACAACTCCATTAACTCTACATAACAAACCTGCAATGGTTCATTTTCAAGTAATTGCATCTAATGCAGTAAATCTAATGTATGCAACTCAACTGAGATGGGCATTCTTGTGTCTCTTCCATAAACAAGCATGTACGGTGAGTTACCAATTGATCCTTTAGGTGTCACTCTGTCAAGCCCAAAGTGTTGGATTCAATATTAGATGCCAAGCTCTTTGGTTGTCTTTGAGTGTTCTTATGATGATGCTCAAAAGATTTTTATTAGCACTTTTAGCTAATCCATTACCTTTTGGGTAATAATTAGATGATTTACTTAAATAAATTTCATGCTTGATAGCCAATATTTTACCTTTGCACCAAGAAATGCTAAGGCATTATCTTAAATGATAGTTTCTGGAACACCAAATCTGTAAACTATACCTTCATAAAAGGATAGTATCAAAATTTCGTTAGCTTATTTTAAGGAAATTGCTTCAGTCCAGTGTGTAAAATAATCTATTGTAGTCAAGATCCACTTGTGTCCTTATGACGAAGGTGGATTTATCATGCCAATAAATTCAAGACCCCGCTATATGAACGACTGATACACTGAAATAGGCTACAGAGGTAGTGAAGCTAAACATTATTTTCCAAAAAAGAAAGCACATTTCTTACACTTTGTGATCCATTCTAATCATTCCTTGAATATGCTCGCCAATAGTAACAAGAATTCATAATTTTTAAAGATGGAGTACGTGATGAAAAATGACCTCCTATAGGTCCTTCATGGAATTCAGATAATAATTGTTGAATTCTATCATAATCATTACATCACAACAAAATTCCATTTATATCTCTTTTAAGTAAATATCCATTAATGAAAACATAAGGTACAACTTGTAACCCAAAATACCTTCGTTTATTCTTGTCATCCATCTTGATTCCTGGACTTCTTGACTAAGTTTGAGTTTTTGATTTTTTGGTTCTACCATAGTATCTGACTATGGATACGTAACTTCAGCATCATGTTCTGGATCTTCTTATTCTATAACCTACCTTTTTTCCATATAAGCAATAAGATGCTCACACAAACCTTTTCCTTGAAATTTTTTCACAACACAGATTTCAACATCGTATTCCATAAATTTTGTAATCGACCCTGTTATCTTCTCATCCAACTGTTTGTTCAACAAGAATGCTTTGACACTTGGATGAGAGACTAAAACATGTATTTTCTTACTAGAAATCATGTACTTGAAGTTTTTCAATCCTATAACTATTGAGAGTACGTGTTTCTCAAGAAAATTGTACCTTGTCTCGTAGTCATGCAAACTTTATCTGCTTAGTGTTTTCACCATTAACCTGAGTTAAAATAGCTGAAATTGTCTCAGCTTCGGCAAGTGCATACATTGTAAAATATTTATCAAAAATTGGGTTTTCAAGAGTAGGAGCTTGTGAAATGGTTGATTTAATGGCTTCAAATCCTTTTCTCCCCTTTCTCCCTTCGTTGGTCTAAGAGAAAGTCTTATATTTTTTTAACATAGTTGTTAATGGTTTGACTAATGTGGAAAAATTTGGAACAAATCTTCTAACAAAGTTGATTTTTTTTAGAATACTTTGTAATGTTTTATTATGATGAGTCAAGGAAAATTGTGAAATAACTTCAACTCTAAAAGGATCAATAGCTAAACCTTTTTTAGAGACAATATGACCAAGCAGTTTACCTTTATGTACTAAAAATGGACTTTTTGGGATTCAAAGATATTCCAAACTATCTGCAAAGCTGAAAAGTCTGTTGTAAATGCATTACATGTTCATCAGAATCTTTTGAAAATATGGTGACATCATCCAAGTAAACAAATATGCATCTATTTAATAAGTTATGAAAATCCATGTCCATTTCTCATTGAAACATTGCACCGACATTTGAAAGGCCATAAGTACCCCACTTTGTGGTGAAGGTTGTTTTATATCAATCTTCTTCACGCACAAGGATATGATTGTATCGACTGTAACCATCCAAAAGAGATAATTTGTCTGAACTAGAAATTGTTCTCAAAATCTAATCCATATTAGGCAGTGGATAATGATCCTTTAATGAAGTTTTATTAAGGTCTCTAAAATCCACACATAACCTAATTTCTCCATTCTTTTTTCAAACAAGAACAAGATTAGCTACCCAACTTGAATGCTTAACTGGAAAAATAATAAATGATTTGATCAACTTAGATAAATTTTTTCTCATTAATGGCTCAATTTTTGGATTTACGGGCCTTTACTTCTGCCTAACTGGCTTAGAATTTGGTTGTAACTCTATTGTATGCTGAGGTAAAATAGGGTCAAATCCTCTTATATCTTGGTACTTCCAAGAAAAAACATCTTTGAATTCTTTACATAATTTGATAAATGACTGTTTTTCAGGTGAGAAACATACCTTTCCAATAAATAGTTTCTTTTCATCTTCCACCAAGATGTTTTCGTAATTATTTATGTGAGTTGAAATATTTCCTTTGTCCTTTCTTAACTGATCATCAAAACTGAAAATGTCTTCTAGCGTGACCAATCCTTGAGGAAAATTGTTTTTCTTCAATTGAACAATTTGATCACCATAGAAGTGTTGGATTTTTTCTTGATTTACTATAGAAAATTCAAGTTCTTGCTGCAAAAATATACATATATGCTCATCATATTCAAAAACTTGCCAATTTTCTTCATTATCAGGCACTGAAGGTTTGATAATTAGCTTTATATGTGGTTGTACTTTGATGTTTTTGATATGTTCTAGTACATAAAAGCTAGCACCAACTAATGCAAGTCTGTCTCTATGTTTATTTTCAGCTCTTGGGAAAAATTGAATATTAATAGCATCAAAATCATCCATTAAGTATGAAATTTTATGTTTGTAATATTTCAACAATGAATTATTACACACATTAAAGTTTTTTACTTGATTAATAACTAAATTTGAATCACCAAAAACTTGTAAAGTATTGATACCTCTCTTTCTGGCCCATTGCAAGCCATGAATTAATGCTTCGTATTTAGCTACATTACAAGTACAAGAAAACTACAGACTTAAAGCTAAAAAGTACCTTTCATTTGAAGGGGAAGTAAGCATTAAACCTACACCTTGTCCTTTCTTATTTTTAGCTCCATCGAAGTGTAGCTTCCACAGTCGTTCTACTATTTTTTTTGTTTTGGACAGCAAGGGAATTGGTTCATTTTCTTCATACATGAAATAAACACCAAATAAATCTTCCTTTGCTTCTTTGAAAGGGTCATATGCATGTTCTTATTGAGTCATTTCATCCATAAACAAATTATAAACACCGTCTAGTGTAGAAACATGTGTTGTAACATCAAAATAAGAATGATCTAAAGTTGCATATTTTGTTGCAGCGTTTGAAGCATGAGGCTCAATATGAAATCTAGCCAAAGGCTCTGAATTTATGGTAACTTTGGCTCCATAATTTGTAGTAAAGAACAAAAATGACTGATCTAAAGAGAGATAACCTCCTATTTTTGCTATAAAATCTCGTGATAAACATAAGGCAAAATAGGGAGGTAAATCTACAACACTTACATCTTGTAAAATAGTAACATTGGGATAAGAATGTAAGGTTACCTCTAGATTTTGATAATTCCAACTATGTTGGTTACTATACCGTCTAGCTACAACACATTGTTCTTTATAGGCTCATACTGCAGACCCAAATTTTCTACGATTGCTTTTGGCATAACTGTGTTACTTGCACCACTATCAACCATGTAAATATGAACTAAATGGTCTCCAATAATCAGAGATAGATAAAATGGCGGTGGCTTCTTGATATCATGAGTGTTACAAGACTTGTTATCCAATTTTTCCCCTCAGGAAAAATTGATCAAACAAAATCTTACACAGGAGAGATTGAACGTTTGGTTCGGTCATACAAGCTCACATTTGTTTCCAAAAGATAAGGTTGTAGGAAGGCTTGGAAATGAAATGCAGGGTCATAAAATAATTGGCCAATAAAACATCAAAGAAGATCAGAGCTCAAGAGGAAAAGCAATGGAGAAAGGATCAAATTTTACATTTTTTGCATTTTTGGTGCTTCAGAGAAATAAGGCAAAAACTGGGTAGTCAATGTCCGAAGTCTGAAACTCCGAAATTCTAAAATTGTATACTTTCAGGTTTCGAGGTTTCTGAAACTCTTAGGAGCAAAGATTGGAAAATATCCCCTCAATGTCCAAAATCCTAATGTTTGAAAGTATGAAATTTTGGACTTTTAGGTTTTCGGGCTTTCAGAGACCTCGAGAAGCATGCCAAAAATGGAGCGGAAATGTTTGAAATCCCAAAATCTAAAAGTCAAAATTTTTTTGGAATTTTGGGTTTTCAAAGATTTTGGGAATCATGCCAGAAAAGAAGTGAGCAAAAAGCCAAAAATCTTGAAAGTATAAATTTTCAGACTTTCGGATTTTGGTTTTTCAGACTCTCAGATTTCTGAGTTTCGGGGTTTCGGACTTCGGATTTTTGGAAGTCTTGAACCTTAAAACACAAAAATTACCCCTCAATGTCTGAAATTGGTGGATGAACAGTAACCCAATCTCTAAAATGGAAATTTCTGAAAGACTAAATTTCAGGATTTTGGAGGTTGCATTCATTTCGGACTCTGAAGGAAGACAGAGCCAACAACCCACCATTTTTGAAGAATGACAGCTTGACCTTCAGATGGCCATAACTTTTGACTGGGAACTTGGATTTGAGCCAGAGAGGAATTTTTGGAAATCTCTTTGCGTCTGGTACCATACCCCAATAATGAATTATGGTTTTCCTTTCTTTCCCAATAAGAAAGATTACATGGAGGAATGGGTTTTATCATAGCACCCATCACTTTTACAGGAGAATTCAATGCATTTTGGGGTGGTTGAAGCTGTATTTCAGATTTCTTCTCTCCCCTTTCTCTAATTATTCCTATATATTATAAGGAGTGGCATTTTTATAAAGGTTGGAAAAAAATGGCTTTACACCCTCCCTTTTTCTCTTGTCTATAATTAATTTTGTGGAGTTGAAACCTCCCCTTCAAACTGTAATTACAATCTTTCCTCTTGGCCATTGTAGTTTATTGTATCAAACTTCATGGAGCAATAATACATGTCTGTGGATGATTTTCAACCCTCTCTTGTGTTCATTTCATTCATCTGATATCTCATTACACTATTGGTTATCTGTGCATTAGTTGTATTACATTTTAATTGTTTGTGTTTAATGAAAAAGTAGGTGTTCAACATTCCTTTGGTGCAACCTGGTTAGTTTATGTTTATTTATCTTACATTTTAACCATGTTTTTGCAAGTTAATAGGTTTTAGAAGATCCTCTATTATTTTAATGTGTGCATATGAATAAAGGAATAGGAACCAACATTCGGAGAAATTTCCCGTTGCAAAGTCTGCACACTTTGGGAAAAACTCCATGTTATGCAATCACACTGAGGAGTTGTTAGACATTCAGGGGTGTTGTGATTACACATCAGTAAGACCTTTTAAACGATCCATTTAACTCTTTAATGTTGATCCATTGTTCCAAAGACCATATTTTTCTGAGCTATGAGTAGCTTAGCAAGCTCGTGAAAAGTAAATATTGTTGTCTTGGAATACTTAGAGCATTCCAAAGTGAAATATTAATATTATGATTCTTCATTACATCAATAATGTTAAAAGAAGCAACCAATTTTGAAACAACTTCTACAGGAGCATTTAGCACAATCTTTAGAAAAAAATAGCTCAAACTTCAACAACTTTCGAAATATGAGGTATGAAGAGTCTTCTGGGATTGAATTGTAATTATTTTTGTTGATCCTTTTGAGCTGAACTGATTACTATTTTTGAAGGAACAACATAAGTGTTTGTTCTTTTTTGACCTGTAGTTGCTATTTTATTAGGTGACTATGGGCAGAACCAGTCTGTTTTAATGTTTTTCTCTCTCCTGACCCTTTTCCTGGGATCTATCCATGACTGCAATAAAATCTTCCTCTCCAAAGCTGACCAAATTTTGTTCTAGTAGTTTCTAACTATAAGATTCTTTCTTCCCACCCTCCATTTGAGGTAGGAACAATGCTTCAGGTTGAGGTTGTGTAACAAGGCTTATACTCAAGAATACGTTTGGGCAATTGGCAGTTGAATGAGGTTGATTACAAGGTTCACACCATTCTTCTAAAACCATATTAACTAGGACTAAAGCGTTAGATGAACTAGGGGATTTTGGGTCAAATTACCTTGGTTAATAAGGTTGCCTATAATTCTTATTTTGATCATAAGGATGCCTATTCTAGTTGACCTTTCTTATTTTAATAATAAGGTGCTTAATAACACCTGCTAGGCTGTCCCAATTTGTTTTCAATTGATGTCAATTTGTTACCCATAGTTTGGAGTGCTTTGAATACATCATCTAATGGAGCTAAAATAGTAGGCTCTACAATAATGATAGGCTGCAGAATAGGTAACGAATCTTCTATAAGAGGGATCGAAGGCCTATGTGCCAAATTATCAGCTTGAATAAGGTTGTTCTCGGCCCTAATGGGAATTTAATAAGTATATGGAAGAGTATCTTCTCCCATAGACTGAATCATAGTTGAAATATCACTATTTAAGGCTCTGAGGTAATATAGAAAAGCAAGTTCAACTTAAGGCTTAACTTTTGTTGGAATTCTTTCCCAAGTTCTAGAAAAATGGATATTGAAGCTGGCCATGAATTCATGAGGGTCTCTTTTAATTGTAGACAGTTTCTCTATGAGGGATAAATGATCAAAATGATCTTTGAATAGCTTGATTAATTTCTCAATTAACTCATCCCAAGTTCTTATGCTCGTAATTTCTAAGGTTCTATACCATTGCAAGACTTTCCCTTTGAAGGATGCAGCTAGAAGTCTTAAGGCTACATCTTCATAAGTTATATTATGAACTATCGGAGGAATGACAAAGATCTGGAGGGAATATGTGAGCATCAAAATGTTGCACTCAACTGTATAATGATGTAGCTTCAAGATCGAAGCAAGAAATCACCCATGAGAGCAATGTGCATGCATTAAGGAAAAAATGGTTCAAATCCCATACTCTATTCCATATCATTGCTTAAGATGAAAGGTTTACATATAGTAGTGGGGTGTGTAACTTCCCCAAAAATGTAACCGTCAAGAGGTGAGAGTTACATTCCCGGATTAGCCGGTCAAATGTAACTCCTATGATGCTCTATGACATGTCTAAGGCCATAAAGACACCCTAGGACACCTAAGCATGGTGAATCACCTATGTGGAGGAATCCCATGTACTTAAGATATGTGCATGGTAAATATGCTACACTAGCACCCCCCTGAATAATAGCTTAGGTAGACACATAGATGAAATGAAGGAGAAGTGGGTCCCAACAACAAGCTTGATGAGGTACCCACGTACAAGAAACTCTTGAAAAGTGGAGTAAAAGGAGAAAACCCAGTGGGAAAAACTCCCCCCCAAAAGAGAGACAAGTCCACTCTCTAATCTAAGAAAGATGCCAAGGATGGGTCCCGGCCATAGACGAGCCTGTAAAGGTACCCATGTACAAAGAAGAAATCTCTCAGAAAGAATAAGAAGAGAGAAGAAGAGGGAGATGAGAGGAATGCAGAAGATGGCATTGATGGATCTAAACTCTGCAGCTCTAGGAGGTCTCCCAGAAGAATGTCGATCACGAGATCCTCTACCTCTGGACTGAAGAAGAGCCACCAACACCGAACTGTGTACCTACCCTTAGGAAGGAAAAAAATGACGTGTAGGAATTCCACCCACTCTTCAAAGGAAACTAAAGGCAACATCACACGAAGAACTCTAAGTATGGTCCACAATAGTATGACATAGGTCTAGCAAGTGAGTGAAAACGAACTGAAGGTAATGCCACCTGTGTAGAACTGTCAAAGTGAAGAAGGGGAACACCTATAGAAAGGATGTCCAACTGATGTGAAGGCAAAAAAACACCCCCCACAACAAAAAATGGATCCACAAGCAAGGGTGGATCAATGAAGGTCTCCGTAAAATTGGAAGTGGTAAGAGTCCCAGAAGGGGCACTCCCAACAATGAAGATGATGAACTCCTCTAAAATACATGTAGATGGATGAGGAACCTATAGTAAATCACAAGTGTACTCTATGAAAAGATGACTAAGTTCAGGCAGATACTCATCCCAATGAGGGGGCTCAACAAACAGAAGAGCGATGTCAGATAGGTATGAGTCATCCAATGAAGGTAGAGGAGTAAAAGAGGCCTCAGACACTAAAGGAGGAAAAGAGGAGGGTGTGATGACTGTATGAGACTGTATAGGATACTTTTTGATATCTGATGAGATGTGGGATGTGTCAACACTCTCTGGAATAGTGAGAGAAGGAGGAGAAGATTCCTCTATAGTACTCTTGACATCAGAACTGGGTGCACAATCCTTGTCATCAGAAGTAGAACCAAGTGAGTTTGTGTCAGTGGAACTATCATCATATAAATAAATAGAGGAGACAATTAAATCAGAAGCAACAACAATGTCGACAGTATGTGAAGGGTCTCCATAGAGGGACTGAAGAATGCTCCAAACACGGTGGGGTGGATTTGAGTCTACCACATGAAACCAGTGAGATGGAGAGACATGCATCATCATGGTACCAAAAACATGGTCACAAGTGTTGATAAAATCATTAATATGATGGTGATTAGTGGGTGTAGGAACTAGCCCAAGCAAGAAGTGTGAAAGACCCTCATAGGTGAAGTAACGTTCCATGGAAGCATGCAAAAACTGAATAGTTATCTCTTCCAAGAAGAAGTGGCGGAGGCTGTAAAGTGATCCTACAACACTCAAGTCTATAAAGAGCACCCTCCATGATGTGGAATCAAAATTGCAAGGTGCACAAATGTAAGATGTCAGACTCGACCGATAATGCGTCTACGTGTAACAACCCAAGAGTACTAGTGAACCCCCTAGAATGCAAAAATTTATAAAGTAAGTGCATTTAAAAAACTGATAATCTCATCATGTAATATGTGAAAAATAATGCAACTTTGACTAAAGAAGTGCTCAAAACTGAGGAGCGAGTCAAAAGTTATAGCAAAAATATAATTCCCAAAACTGATGGAAAATGCCAATAAGCTTTGTAAACTGATTGAAAAAGTGCTTGAAATGGGTGCAAGGGGTGTCGTGTGGGTACTTGTTGGAAATGGCATCAAATTTTAGGAAGGTTTTGTTTTGATTCGCGAGGGGGGATTAGCTTCTTTCCAACCCTGGACCTCGCCCTGTCATCTTCAACACACTAATGAAGAAAATTAAATACAAGTAAAATAGGCCCTAAATTATTACAATTCCATAAAAGGAATTTTTTTCCCTTAAAACATTAAAAAAAGGATTGTTTTAACCACCAAATAATTCTAAAAGGAAATGGAAGTGCTAAGACCAAGCTATTTGATGGCTCTCCATGGCAAGTGGGCTGAGGGGAAGTATGATCCATTTGAGCCAATGCTGTGTTGGTGCTAAGTGCGGATGCAACAAGAGTTAAAATCTGAGGGAAGGATTATCGTGAAGTAGTCAAAGGTGTTTAGACACGTGTGTAGGTTTGTAGCCATGACCTCATGATAGTGAGCCTAGAGAGATTTAAATTGTTCACTGTAGAGCCAAACCAGCAGGGACTCAATGCCATGTTAAGGAGATCTTAGGGCCACGTGCTAGGTAAAACCATTCATGGTAGAGTTTAGTCATAGTGCTACATTGAAATGACTAGGTGAATGGAGTGAGAATGATGGTTCCAACGGAATGTAACCTGCGGAGCACAAGACTGGAATGCAGGTGCACTCAAGGCAAGAGTCAGTGGCCATGTGGGAACCCAACAACTAGTGGTGCAAGCAAGCTTGGTGAAGGGATGTAGAGGTAGGTGAATCAGAAATGATGAGCCATGTAGTGAAGCCATGAACTAGGCCGAGACTTAGGATACACACATTCCAGCTTGGAAGAATCCTGGGTTCAAACCAAGATGTCATTTAAGGAAGCTCCAATACAGGAATGAGAAACGAGAGTTTCTTGAACAACTAGAAGTCCCAAAGAAAAGTACGACAATGATCGACGAGTAAAGTGCAAGCACGAGTAGTATAAAAACCCATGTGAGGGGGTCAACAAGCTCCAATGATGTAGGGGTGAATGGAAGGCCTAGCTAATGGAAATCTCGAGCATGCAACCAGGTGAAGAATGCACAGATCAAGCAGTAGAAGGGTCGTATTAGGTAGATTTGTGAGTTAGAAGGCTCCAAGAAAAAAAAATGACCAAAAATGAATGTTAAATGCAGAATGAGTCGTAAATAGAAAGAAGAGGGAGTCAATGCATGAGTTGGTGAATGCAGTGAATGCAACGTACCAAGCAATAAAATTCAAGGCAGTATAATTTCAAACAATCACGAGCTCAGCAACATGATAGTGATTAAATCAACCAAATACCCTTTTAAAAAGGCAAGTAGAGCACACACAAGGAGGAGATCTTGCACAAGAAACTACTAGGTGGAGAGTAGTAAACAACCAAGGTGAGCAACATGATTCCGATCCTTGAATGTCCTTTGTACGAGTAATCTTATTCTCACTATTGAATGATGGTAAACTTTTCATGGCACTATTCAGAATATCATGATAAATTGGAATATACTAACTTACTTCCATTAGAAAAGGTCACTTAAATTCCTAGATGGTTGAAAACCCATTCAGTCACATGAATCAAAGAATGTAAATCCAAAAGAAAAAAATTCTTCTTCAAGGAATGCATTATGGTGAGCCAGGAGTGATCTAAAACTAGAACTCAAAATTAGAATGAAAGCTACAAAGGTATAGATCAGACTCAGTCTTCATAGACTTACATAACATCTTCATATGATACACAAGTATACTCAGTTAGACACATTCCTCACATCCCATAATCTTGTAGTCAACAATAAGCATGGACTCACATATACCTGAGAAGAAGAAGACCCATTCGCAAGCAGCCTTAGTTTGAGATGAAAATCCCGAAATAGAAGTCAATAAATATCTACAATAAATTTTTAACATCATGGAGCTCATAAATCAGTGACTCCTTTTGTTGAAAAAAAATTGGGAAGGGACCCTCATTTTCGTGTAGATCTGATTCGTGGTTACAATGCAAAATGCAAATTAATATTCTATTATCTCTCGAGATGTACACCCTGGTTGAGAGATAACTACATAAGGGTTATAAGCTTGCTCTTGATCTCTCTCACTTCTATAGATACAATGGAAACACCTTAGGTCCGTATGGCATACCTATTATTAAGGCGAGTCTCTGGTATCAAGGTTGGTTCCTTATTTGATGTATCCTAAACTATATTTTTTGGGGTTGTAAGGGTTTAAAAGATGACTGTAATTGATATTTAAAACTGGGGTGATACAACAAAACTTGATTGAGAGCTATTTGATTGAGTACATGTATAATTTACTTGAGAGAATGGATTATAAGATGCACGAACCAATGGGTTTCAACTTAATATCGTAAGGTAAAACACTTGGTGTGTTGAGGGAATAAATCACAATAACACAACAACATAACATGCACACTAAGACTATGCAGGAAAACACCAAATTTAAAGAAAGGTAAGATAATTAATTAAGGGAATAATACATTCACAACAATCTAATGGAAAGAAATACAAACCACTGAAAATAATTGGAAAGACAAAAATCAATTCTCATTCAAGGGGAAAAAATGGAAAAAAAATGCTTCAAGATTCCTATGTCAAAAAATTCTTCCTTTTTTCTTTGTAATTACGTACAATATATAACAAAATTATCCACCCATCCCATCCTAAAATAGGATAAAAATTATACTCGCCCATGCATGCTAATTTTACCCCTTTATCATGAATAAATAAAAGAATAAAAATAGACATGCTAATACAATGAGGCATTAATAGCCTTGATTAAATATACATCATCTATTTTTAACAAAGTAAGATGAATAATTTGGAATATAATAACCTTTTCTTGTTGTGTAAGTCTCCTCCAATGTGCATGCAATCTCTGTCTTCTAGTTCTTGATGTGACACTTACAATTTGATCCACTTGCAATGATAAAATTAGCACTTTAATCCTTCCCCTTGGATGCACATACAAAAAAAACCTCTCTGTGTGAGCCAAAATCATTCCTTTTGTTTGTAATACTTTGCAAAAAAAATAATTCACACATATATCCCATCTGATGATGAGGTCCACTTGCATGTTCTGATGTTGACAACTCCACTGTCTTCTTGTGGTCACATGAAAAGTTGACTCTTGTGCAAATAATTCCGTTGTTTACTTTTAAATCTTTCCCACTATGGGGACCACCTATGATGTGCACACTTTTCTTGATAATGATTTTGATCTTCTTTGAATAATCATTGCATTGATTAAGGTCTTCATACCTTTGTGTGGTCGACCAACATAATTTTTCCATGGCATAATGTTTGATTACATTTTATGGGAGGGCCATGGTAGATAATATAAGGTTCACCCTTTTTTGCTGGTTGGTACATATAATATAGTTTTTGAATTGAAATTAATCATTGGTACACCTCCTTTGGTGTTATCTTGACTTGGGCATGTATTATTATGTTTAGCCCCTTTTGATATCATCATAGTGTTGACATTTGATTTTATCGAAAAGCATTATGGATTCGGACCCTTAATTGGTCAATGGAAATGATTTTTTGTTTGATTAATATGGGGCTTGTCCCCTCTTCACACACGATGACCCGACCCTTCCTTTTTCGGTGGCTTGATATTAACTTTAATTTCAACCTTGGTTTACATTGAAATTGTAGCTCCAATCTCTACCATTGATCCCATGCTTCTTCTAACCTCCACCCTTGATCTGATTACTCCATGGTTAGAGATTAGGGTTTGGAATAAATGAAGTTGATGATCTATTCTATAACACTGAGTTGGGTTGCTTTAAATTTAATGATGGATCTCTATCCATTGATTTTGTACCTTTTGATCTCTACCATCGAAATTTACTCTGGTAGTTGGCCTATGGTTTTGACTTGTACCATTGATCTTTGTACTTTGATCCCTCGACCGTTGATCTTTTACTCAGGTTGACTTAGATTGGAATACAGTTAAGTTGGCGAATATGTTTATTTATAACCTAAACCTCGATCATTTCGTATGCATGCCCGTTTTGGTGGGTGAGCCCTGGAAAATTTTTCTTTAGGCTGTCATTGTTGCTTCTGCTTCTCTCAAGCTTGTTTTTCTTCTGCGAATCCATATTATGTGAAGCTTTGAACATAAAATTTCTTTCCATTTTGGCTACTTAAGCTCAGAGCACGATTTGGTAGAGGTGGCTACGGGTATTTTTGTTTCAGTCTCTCTGCATCTTCTCTAAGATTGAAGGTTTTTCATGCTTTACGAGGCTCTGTGAGCTTTTGTAGTCTTTCTAATCTCATTTTTTCTGTGAGAGGCACTTTTGGTGAGTCTAAAACTCTTTTCAAAAATGGGGAAACTCAAAACTTTGTTACGATGGATGGTATTGATGGAATGGACCTAACTAGGGGTATGCATTATAGTATATTATCATATTTTTCAGTTGCAACAATTGATTATTTACATGTAATCTGCAGCTATGTGTGCTATTTATAGAATGTAATAGCTCACATAAATTTCCATTCCATGTTCATCTTCAGCAAGAAACAAAAAATCCCCGAAGGACTAATGCATTGCCTTGATGAAGGTGGGAATCATAGTCTAGGTGAAATGTTAGATTTGGGAACGACAAAAAAAGTTACAGTTTATAAGTTAACAATTCATTATTAAAGTTACAGGTATTTCGAAAAGTCATTATTTGTGCATGTAAATACATTTAAATATGTGTTTGAGTAGTTTATTCCCTTATGCTATCAATATACATGTCATAAAGGATGAAAGCAAGAAATAAGTGTACAAATCAAGTACAAAAATTAAATGTTCTTTATTCATGAAGAAGTACAATATTTCCCACAAAATCTGTGGGATGTAACTCATAGCTACTGAAGTAAAAGATGCATGTACACAAATATAAAAGTATAAGAATATAGAGAAAACCCATCATTACCTTCAGGTCTTCTGTTGGTCTTCATCCAATTGTAGCTTGTTCATCCTCTTCTTCTACATCATCCGGTTCCATCATCATCCCTGAGAAAAGGAAAGATAAATTTTTTGTCAGACATTGAGCTCAGGGTATAATTCTGTATACTTATACTAATAGTTTCATGCAAATGAATTAATTGACACTCAACAGGCATAAGGTACATCAAAGACAGATATACATAATTGATAAGATAAGTATTCTACATCAACACATATGATTCCCAGAATCATTCCAAAAAATAAAGAGAAAAGAAAAAACTATGGAACATAAGAGAGGCCAAAAAGCCTAAATATTTTCTAATTATTTCTTTAAGTGTGCAGGTACAGGTAGTAGATTAGAAAGTAGAAATATTTTGCAAAATGATTAGTGTACAAAAGGGAAATAAAAACGGAAAATACAATGCCTTGCATGAAGGAAAAAAATCATTACATTTCAGCCAAGTATAAATTACATAATGAGCATCAGAATTTGTAGCAATTGTTCCAAGAATGGAAAATGCAGATAGAAGATGTATAAAAGAAAGGCATTAAGACACATTGAAAACAGAATTAAAGAAGGAAGATACAAGTAACATTATCTTCATGAGCAAGGTTTTTCATCAAAGCATGGGAAACGAGTAAAGGTATCCTCCAGTCTTCATTAAAAAACCTCTACAATAACCCATGAAGATGATAGTTACAAGAGAGATACCACAAGACGAGAAAAACTTTAAAGATTTTAGATGAAAAGAAATGATTCTCAAAAGAATAGTTAAAAATTATCAAGTATGTGTAACAAGTAATATGAGTACATAAGTCTAGTACAATTACATACAAAAGCTGTTATAAAGGATCAAGATGACATTTACAGCTCATAATCAAAGCTAGAAGATCAAAGTAAAGCTGTAAAGAGGCCTTTAAGAGGGCATAGTTTCAGAATTCAAATAAAACAAGGAAAGAACATTCTTCAAAATTTACAAGTAGCAGAGATTCAACAAAAGTAAATGAGGAATTTTGCACTCATCAGAAGTCAGGTGTTCTCATAAGTCAGAAGAGATTCATAACTTGCAGTTAAATGAAGTGATAAAGATTCATCCCAAATAGTTTCAGTTAATCATTCCAGGCTACAAGAACTTCAAGAATTTAACTCAAGAAAGTGCTTCCAGTTTCAATGCACAAGTTGAGATGAAGATATCACAACAACAAATACTATTCACAGCTATGTTCACAGGAAAATTCCTTAAAGAGTATTTGAGTATCATGACTAAATGCAGTATTCAGAAAAGTCTTGAAGCCTACATAAGAGGATGTTTCCTCCTTATACAAATGACCAATATGAAGTTTGTCCTAAAATCTTACATAGAAAAGGCATTACACCTCAATTCAAAGATACTACATCATAAGAGAATATAAAGAGATCATCAAAGTGATTCTAAAGGGTAACAAATGCATCAAGGTTGCAGGTTAGAGAGAAAATAACAACATTCACTTACAAGGTTTTCTCAAATTTTATTAACAGAGACACTCTAGCTCAAGGAGATAGAATCAATTTGCTAATCAGAAACAAATATACAAGGATGAGAGACTAGGAACTCGAAGAAGTTTTTCAGACTTTCAGTATCTATTTATAAAAAAACATAGTTTCTCAGATTATTAGTCAAAGGATCTGGAAGGAGTCAAGAATCAAAAGTAGTTCATAGTGATCAAAATGCTGGAGAAAAATATAAGTTATGCAACAAAATTAATTTCTTGGGTAGAAGAGTGCTTTTGCAATGACTACACAAATAGACTGTCAATCTGACAGTGCATCTTTCATGAAGGATAAATCTGAATGCATACAAGATCAGATGATATACCTAACTGCAAGGCTTGGAGAACAACAGGTGAGAGCTTCCACATCAAAAAAAGTCATTGGTCAAATCATAAGGTTTATATCAAATGAAATATATCATATTTTTTATGAGCAGCATGTCTTCAAAGAAATAAAGGAGCATCAAAAAAAATCAAACTGAAGCAGATAACGGTATTTGTATCTTTAGAACTAAGGAAACAATAATGCGAGCTTCCACATCAACAAAAATCTTTGGTCAAATCCCAAGGTGTTGATATCAAATGAAATAGATTTTATCCAGATTCTGAGAAGCATGTCTTAAAAGAAATAAAGGAGCTCCAATATCTCATAAGATGTCAAACTAAAGCATCATCACTATTCATCTTTGAACTCAAGAAATTACAACTCTCAACGGATCAAAAGTTAGAGATAGTCAATTTAAGATTTTCAGTCTTTCAGTTACAATAAGATAATAAGTTCTGCATGAGGATTAAACCTAGTCACAAGCCCAATACAAAATCTAGACAAAGGCATTATTGAGTTTCACATAAGTTACAAATGAGGGAATTATCATGACATTCAACAACATCATGTTCAAGTTGAAAGTGAGGGACAATGTAAATTTTCAACTTCAGTATCAGACGAGGAATTAAATAAAAGTCAAAAGGTTTAGGTACAGGAAGTTCAACCAAACAACACTATCAAACTGATTCACAAATCAAACAAGTTATTTACACATTATTGTACATCAGTTATCTAGAGGATAATTCATTATACATGATCAATTGTACAAAGCTCAAGAAAAATTCATCAATACATTTATATGTTCATAGGTAGGTAGTTTTCTAATCAGAAGAAAACATATCGATATCAAAGTAGTGTAATAACTCCAAAGATCATAGGAAGAATTTATGGGATAAACAAAATCAGAACATAATTATCTACATAGGAGTAACAATTTCATTCAAGATTATCTACAAATGCAAGCGAGCATAGCTGACATCTTAAAGGATAAGATCAAATAAGTTTCAAATTTGGAGAAATGACTGAAATCTCTCACACAATCAAAGATACTCGAGCTCAGGCCAAAAAAGAGGGAATCCAAACTTTCTAAGAGTAATTCAAAAGGTAAAGACTACTGGGCTCTGCATAAAGTTCCCCCTAAATATTCCCAAGTCAGAAAACTCAGGGGAAGGGTTTTTATTAATAGCTAGATTAATAGCCAAAGGTTGATTTCAGACAAAGCAGAGAGAACCCAAATTTGGGTATTGTCAAAATTAGCATAGAAAAGCAAAATGTAGGGCTCTAGACTACAATAAAAATGCCCACTTTATCAAAGTTACAAGTTTGAAGATTCGAGCATCAAAACCTAAATACCTGAGTACAAAAATTGAATAAGAATCAAGGGGCATGACTGCATTAAAAAATGGATAAATAAAACCAGTTCGAACTAAGAATATTTTTACAAGTTCAAGGTTTTCAACCGAATTACTACAATTACCAGATTATGCATTCAAATGCCATGCGAGGAACGAAAAAAAAACCCTCAAAGAGAGCTCGTAAATTATAAAAGGTGGCCACAGAAGGAGAACATCAAAGTCTAATATAAAAAAAATGAGAATGGTCATTCAATAATAGTTACAAAAGACACGCCAATGGCAGCATCATTGTCACGAAAGTAATAGTGCTCAAAGAATACAAACACCCACAACTATGAGTGTTCAAATCTAAAGCACGAAAGCAATCAAATTCCAGGAGAACAATGAAGCCATCAAGACAGTACAAAAGTAGAAATACCCATAACAGAAACAAGAAATACTATATTTCCTTTGCAAAGATTTACAAAATCAAACGAACTCACCATTTTGGAAGACAGTTTGTCAAAAAATTCAAAACATCTTCAAAGGCAGTGAAAGAAAATGACGACACCAAGAAATCAACCAAGTCCATGGTTTCAAACTACTAGCAGAGCTCCATATGTTTTCTCAGGGAAGATGCAGATCAACCAAACAAGAAACAACTACATATGCATTTTTTAGAGAGCTCAAAGATACTACAGCTTAGACGAAGAAACTTCATCATCAAAAGGGATAGAGAAATATAAGAAAAGAATTTCAGACTTGCCAAAAGTGCCTCTCATAGGAAAAACAAGCTTACAAAAACTACAAAAGCTCACAAGGCTCGTAAATCGTGAAAAACCTTCAAGCTCGGAGAAGATACAGAGAGACCAAAATAGCAATACCCGCAACCACCTCTACCAAATCGTGCTCTAACCTCAAATAGCCAAAATTGAAGAAATTTCACGTTTAAAGCTTCACATAATATGGATTCACAGAAGAAAAACAAGCTCGAGAGAAGCAACAATGACGGCCTAATTTTTTTTTCCAGAGCTTCGCCCTCAAAATAGGCATGCATAAGAAATGATCGAGCTTTAGGTTACAAATAAACATATTCGCCAACTTAACCGTATTCCAATCTAACTCAACCTGAGTAAAAGATTAATAGTCAAGGGATCAAAGTACGAAGATCAATTGTGCAAGTCAAAACCATTGGCCAAATACTGGAGTAAATTTCGATGGCAAGATCAAAAGGTACAAAATCAACGGATAGAAATCCATCATTAACTTCAAATCAACTCAGCTCAATGTTACAGAATAGATCATCAACCTCATTTATTGCAAACCCTAATCTCCAACCATGGAGTAATCAGATCAAGGGTGGAGGTTAAAAGAAGCATGAGATGGAAGGTACAGATTGGAGCTACAATTTCAATGTAAACCAAGGTTGAAATTCTATGGCTTTGGACCCTTAATTGGTCAACAAAAATGATTTTTTGTTTGATTAATATGGGGCTGGTCCCCTCTTCACACGATGACCCAACTCTTCCTTTTGTTGGTGGCTTGATTTTAACTCTAATTTCAACCTTGGTTTACATTGAAATTGTAGCTCCAATCTGTACCTTCAATCTCACACGCTTCTTTTAACCTCCACCCTTGATCTGATTACTCCATGGTTGGAGATTAGGGTTTGCAATAAATGAGGTTGATGATCTATTCTGTAACACTGAGCTGGGTTGATTTGAAGTTAATGATGGATTTCTATCCATTGATTTTGTACCTTTTGATCTTTGCCATCGAAATTTACTCCAGTAGTTGGCCAATGGTTTTGACTTGCACCATTGATCTTCGTACTTTGATCCCTCGACTATTAATCTTTTACTCAGGTCGAGTTAGATTGGAATAAGGTTAAGTGTTGAATATGTTTATTTGTAACCTAAAGCTCGATCATTTCTTATGCATGCCCGTTTTGGAGGGCGAAGTTCTGAAAAAAAAATTTAGGCCGTCATTGTTGCTTCTCTCAAGCTTGTTTTTCTTCTGTGAATCCATATTATGTGAAGCTTTAAACGTGAAATTTCTTTCCATTTTGGCTATTTGAGGTCAGAGCATGATTTGGTAGAGGTGGTTGCGGGTATTGCTTTTGGTCTCTCTGTATCTTCTCTGAGCTTGAAGGTTTTTCATGGTTTACAAGCCTTTGTGAGCTTTTGTAGTTTTTGTAAGCTTGTTTTTCCTATGAGAGGCACTTTTGGAAAGTCTGAAACTCTTTTCTTATATTTTCTCTATCCCTTTTGATGATGAAGTTTCTTCGTCTAAGCTGTAGTATCTTTGAGCTCTCTAAAAAATGCATATGTAGTTGTTTCTTGTTCGGTTGATCTGCATCTTCCCTGAGAAAACATATGGAGCTTTGGCTAGTAGTTTGAAACCATGGAATTGGTTGATTTCTTGGTGTCATCTTTCCTTTCACTGCCTTTGAAGATGTTTTGAATTTTTTAACAAAATGTCTTCCAAAATGGTGAGTTCGTTTGATTTTGTAAATCTTTGCAAAAGGAAATATAGTATTTCTTGTTTCTGTTATGGGTATTTCTACTTTTGTACTGTCTTGATGGCTTCATTGTTCTCCTAGAATTCATTGATTGCTTGCTCGTGCTTTAGATTTGAACACTCATAGTTGTGGGTGTTTGTATTCTTTGAGCGCTGTTACTTTCGTGACAATGATGCTGCCATTGGCGCATCTTTTGTAACTATTACTGAATGACCATTCTCATTTTTTTATTAGACTTTGATGTTCTCCTTCTGTGGCCACCTTTTAATAATTTATGAGCTCTCTTTGAGGGATTTTTGTTTCGTTCCTCGCATGGCATTTGAATGCATGATCTGGTAATTGTAGTAATTGGGTTGAAAACCTTGAACTTGGTAAAAATCTTCTTAGTTCGAACTGGTTTTATTTATGCATTTTTTAATGCAGTCATGCCCCTTGATTCTTATTCAATTTTTGTACTCAGGTATTTAGGTTTTGATGCTCGAATCTTCAAACTTGTAACTTTGATAAAGTGGGCATTTTTATTGTAGTCTAGAGCCCTACATTTTGCTTTTCTATGCTAATTTTGACAATACCCAAATTTGGGTTCTCTCTACTTTGTCTGAAATCAACCTTTGGCTATTAATCTAGCTATTAATAAAAAACCCTTCCCCTGAGTTTTCTGACTTGGGAATATTTAGGGGAACTCTATGCAGAGCCCAGTAGTCTTTACCTTTTGAATTACTCTCAAAAAGTTTGGATTCCCTCTATTTTGGCCTGAGCTCGACTATCTTTGATTGTGTGAGAGAATTCAGTCATTTCTCCAAATCTGAAACTTATTTGATCTTATCCTTTGAGATGTAGCTGTGCTCACTTACATTTTTATATCATCTTGACTGAAATTGTCACCATATGTAGATAATTATGTTCTGATTATGCTTATCCCATAAATTCTTCCTTTTAGCTTGGGATTTACCACACTACTCTGATATCAATCTGTTTTATTTTGGTTAGAACATTACTGCCTATGAACATCTGAATGTATTAATGAATCCATCTTGAGCTTTGTACAATTGATTCTATATACTTAATTAACCTTTGGACATCTAATGTACAATAATGATATATAACTTGTTTGATTTTTGATTCAGTTTGATAGTGTAGTTTGGTTGAAATTCATGTACCTGAAGCTTTTAAATTTTATTTCATTCCTTTTCTGATTCTGAGGTTGAATGTATGTTGTCCCTCACCTTGAACTCGAACATGATGTTCTTGAATGTAAGATTTCTCTCATTTGTAAGCAAAGAGACCAGCATCTTGTAATTTTGTATTGGGCCTGTGACTAGCTTTAACTCTAAACTTGTTATTTATTTAACTTAAACACTACATCTTAAATTGAGATCTGTAACTTTTTATCCGTGCATTGTAAGTGATTGATTTAGATGAAAAAAATAATTCTTGTTGGACATCTCATGAGATATTGGAGCTCCTTCATTTCTATAAGCATTTTGCACCAACTAATCCATTCAATAATTGAATCTCTTAACATGCATCTATTTACAATTGTCTGTTTGATTAAGAAACTGAAAAGAGCTGTAGGTCTCCAATCCATGCAATACTAGGTATAGTCATTTAGGACAGATATATCTTGTAGCAAAGATTACTGCTGTGCAAACGAAAAAATTGTCAGATTGATAGTGTATTTGTTAGTCATGAGATAAAAACCTTGGTATTTTAATGAAGTTGACCTAAGTAGAGTATATTAATCACACAAAATTTGCATAGTTATGCAAGGCATCTATTCTTGTTGATTCCCCTATTTGAATAATAAATCCAATATAGTGTGTTGTAACTTAGGATACAAAATGTAATTCTCCCACACACACGTTGAGGTTATCATCTCTTCGGCAACTCGATCGTCTTGCGATACCCCATGTGATGATGTGCTGATTTAGAAAAAACAATTGACGTATCCGTCCTTGAAATGGTTTGGTCACTTTAAAATCCGTATCTTGATCCGACAGATACTTAGATGAGATTTTGGGAAGGTTCGTGTCATGAAACTCTTTCTTGCGAGGTAAACCTGAACTATATTCCTTTCCTCTTCGCTTCGAGATGTCCATGACTGTATATCCCTTATGGAAGACTCACTTCCTTTATATATGTAGAATATTTGTAGGAAATAAAACAAATTCTCCTTTCATAAGTGGAACCAGCGAATATGTGCGTGTTGGTGTGGTGAAAATTTTCTTGAATACTGCGTTAAGTCCAATCCCTGATTTTGAGTAAAACTTGTCCGTTTATGACCTCAAAGATCTGTATCATAAAATGTGATACTTTTATAATCCTGCTCGTCCAACGTCTTCTTGAATAGAAGATCTCGTAAGACTCTCTTGTTGCTTCTTTAAAAGCTGTGTATATACTTGACACACCTCATTTTGGGTGGGATGGAATCTTCTACTTGACTCTAAAACAACCTCTGAGTCTTTACGTGAGCTCATGGCGATGTGGTGCTTCGGTATAACCGACACATATATGTGTAACACATTTTCTGTTATATGATACCTCCGTCCACACCCGTTTTCGCACACTCACAGATCACACACATATCTTTTCTTTCTCAGAAGTCTTGGACGTTACGTATGGCATCTCATTTAGGATTTCTGTATGCAGCGGTTGCCTACCCATTATTGACTTCTTTTGCTAGTCCTCTTTGAGTTCTAGAAGCTGTGGAAAGGTCATAGTGATCATATCAATTATGAGTGTCGGTCGCTTCCGTTGGCATGCGCAAATGGTGTACCCTATGTGAGTACATTTGTTCTCGTTGTTTGCCCTACACATACTTGGGACTCACTTTTAATGCTCCTTACTTCAGAAAATATCTGCTCAGTTACCTTCCTATAACCTGTCAAAGTCTTCCTATGTGTCTTGTCTGGGGTATATGCTCTGTAACTACTCCTCGTGCATGGCTTCTCTTAGACGGCTTGGTTGTAATATGATACTGGAAGATAACCTGAATTGCTATAATTTTCTATGTTGGTCGATGAAGACTTTCCTTCTTCTCTTAATTTACTAGTACACCATTCTCGTGTGGCTTGCTTTACTTTGCGACTAGCCTCAGCTCCCTCACTTTAAGGACTTTCAGGTGTACTTTAAGTACCTCCATTCACTTTTATGTAGATCCTTACGATTCACTAGCATTTTTTCTCCTTTCTGGGGAAAACAATTGTCACTAGCACAATCCCTGTGTATTACTTCATTATGTTAGAATTTATCACTATGGCGGAAATCCCGATATGCACTGTTTCTTCTTTCTACTGGAAAGGTCCTCTGTTTTTACCCATACGTTCTTTATTTCTCCCTTTTGTTTACAATAATGATTTTTGCCATAAAATTTCTACTCCTCTACGTTTGCTACCGTGCTGGTAAACTTACACACTTAAAGAAATAGGGTGTTAGAAAATAGTTGATGGCTTTTTGGTCCACTGTGTATGCTTGCATCGGTTTTTTTACTTTTCTCTGTTAATCTCTTGAGATGATTGTATTGGGAATCATAAGTGATGGAGTGTTATGAATTTTTCTCTTATTTAATTCTCTGTGCGTAGCCTTGTCTCCTTACGGTACCTTATGGCAATGTGTGGTGTGTCCAATTGACTTCATTATCACATGCACAAGCCTCATTAGCATATCAATGTTAATACACAGATTCAAACATCATTAACCCTCAACTTCGTCTTGACGGACCAATTGTAGTTCGTTTTTCTCTTTCGCTCAGGGATTGACAGAGATGCGAACGTAGATGAGTGCCGGGGAGATGAGAGGATAGAGAGAAGGATACAACATGGATGAAGTGACCAAACAGATGACGATCCGTTTCGCAGGAAAATGTGATGGTTTTTGTGTCCCGACCTAGTATTCTTCTACTTTGTAGCTTGTGTGTCACATGTGCATCTTTTCTACCTCTTGATGTGGTCTTACTGAGGTGACTTTCCCGAGCCAGCAGCCCGGTGTGGAAAATCACTTGGGGTGAGGTTGACTTCTTAACGCTAAATGACAATAACATATAATTTTTGTGCGTTGATCTGCTGTATTACATTCTTGGTATTGCTTCTCGTTCCTTTTGAGCATGAGTTAGTAGATAGTATATGGAAAAGATAAACAAACTGTGCAATACGACATAAGTAAATGTAAGTTAAATGATTTTACATTCACAATAATGATTTTTTCAAAATACCTATAACTTAATAATGAATTGTTTACCTATAAACTGAACTTTTTTTTCATTCCCCAAAATCTAACATTTCACCCTAGACTATGATTCCCCACCTCAATCAGGCATGCATTATCCTTCCGGGAGTTTTGTTTCCTTGCTTAGAATGAACATGGCATGGCAATTTAAATGTTAGCTATTAAATTCTATAACAACACACATAGCTGTAATTACATGTAAATAATCAATTGTTGCAACTGAAAATATGATAATACTATAATGCATACCCCTAGTTAGGTCCAATTCCATCAATACCATCCATCGTAACAAAGTTTTGAGTTTCCCCATTTTTGAAAGATTTTTAGACTCATCAAAAGTGCCTCTCACCGAAAAAATGAGATTGAAAGACACAAAAATCTCACAGAGCCTCGTAAAAGCACAAAAAACCTTCAATCTTAGAGAAGATGCAGAGAGAGACCTGAAAAAAAAATACCCGTAGCCACCTCTACCAAATCATCTCTGAGCTTAAGTAGCCAAAATGGAAAGAAATTTTATGTTCAAAGCTTCACATAATATGGATTCGTAGAAGAAAAACAAGCTTGAGAGAAGAAACAATGGCAGCCTAAAGAAAATTTTCCAGGGCTTCACCCACTAAAACGGGCATGCAGACGAAATGATCGAGGTTGGTAGGTTATAAATAAACATATTCACCAACTTAACTGTATCCCAATCTAAGTCAACCTAAGTAAAAGATCAACGGTCGAGGGATCAAAGTACAAAGATCAATGGTACAAGTCAAAACCATAGGCCAACTACCAGAGTAAATTTCGATGGTAGAGATCAAAAGGTACAAAATCAATGGATAGAGATCCATCATTAAATTTAAAGAAACCCAACTCAGTGTTATAGAATATATCATCAACTTAATTTATTCCAAACCCTAATCTCTAACCATGGAGTAATCAGATCAAGGGTGGGGGTTAGAAGAAGCACGAGATCAATGGTAGAGGAGTGGGAGCTGCAATTTCAATGTAAACAAGGTTAAAAATTAAAGTTATATCAAGCCACTGAAAAATGAAGGGTCGGGTCATCGTGTGAAGAGGGGACAAGCCCCATATTAATCAAACAAAAATTCATTTCCATTGACCAAGTAAGGGTCCGAATCCATAATGCTTTTCGATAAAATCAAATGTCAACACTATGATGATATCAAAAGGGGCTACATAATAATACATGCCCAAGTCAAGATAACACCAAAGGAGGTGTACCAATGATTAATTTCAATTCAAAAACTATATTATATGTACCAACCAGCAAAAAGGTGAACCTTATATTATCTACCATGGGCCTCCCATAAAATGTAATCAACATTATGCCATGGAAAAATTATGTTGGTCGACCACACAAAGGTATGAAGACCTTAATCAATGCAATGATTATTCAAAGAAGATCAAAATCATTATCAAGAAAAAGTGTGTACGTCATAGGTGGTCCCCATAGTGGGAAGATTTAAAAGTAAACAACGGAATTATTTGCACAAGAGTCAACTTTTCATGTGACCACAAGAAGACAGTGGAGTTGTCAACATCAGAACATGCAAGTGGACCTCATCATGAGTGGGATATATGTGTGAATTATTTTTTGCAAAGTATTACAAACAAAGGAATGATTTTGGCTCACACAGAGAGGTTTTTATTGTATGTGCATCCAAGGGGAAGGATTAAAGTGCTAATTTTATCATTGCAAGTGGATCAAATTGTAAGTGTCACATCAAGAACTAGAAGACAGAGTTTGGCAATGCACATTGGAGGAGAATTACACAACAAGAAAAGGGTTATTATATTCCAAATTATTCATCTTAATTTGTTAAAAATAGATGATGTATATTTAATCAAGGCTATTAATGCCTCATTGTATTAGCATGTCTATTTTTATTCTTTATTTATTCATGATAAAGGGGTAAAATTAGCATGCATTGGGAGAGTATAATTTTTATCCTATTTTAGGATGGGATGGGTGGATAATTTTGTTATATATTGTGTGTGCAATTACAAAGAAAAAAGGAGGAATTTTTTGACATAGGAATCTTGAAGCATTTTTTTCCATTTTTTTCCCCTTGAATGAGAATTGATTTTTGTCTTTCCAATTATTTGCAGTGGTGTGTATATTCTCATTAATTCTTATGAATATATAATTCCTTGATTAATTACCTTACCCTTGCTTCAAATTTAGTAATTCCTGCATAATATAGTGGCCTGTTATATTATTGTATTGTATGACCTCATTCCCATTTAATACGCCACGTGTTCTTCCTTAATATCTGGTAAAAAATTATGGTTGTGCATTCAAAATCCATTCCCAAATCAATTGTGCATGTACCTAGTCAAAATCTCTCAACAAGTTTAGTGTATCACCCCAGTTTTTAATTCAGTTACAGTCATCTTTTTATCCTAAAACCCCTAAAAATAGTTTAGGATACATCAAAAAGGAACCAGCCTTGATATCAGAGACTCACCTCAATAATAGGTTATACAAACGGACCCTGAGATGTTTCCATTGTATTTATGAAAAAGAGAGATCAAGAGAAATCTTAGAAACACATGTAGTCATTCTCTCTACAGGGTGCAAACAATTTCGAGAGATAATAGTTTTTTGCATGCCCGATGGGACCACGAATCAGATTCTACAGGAAAATTACAACACTTCGCAACAGATTTGCAACAAAAAAAAAGTCACTTTTATGAGCAACAAGCTGCAACAATTTATTCTAAAGATCAAAAGATTTATTTGGCACCTTTGTATGGCTGATTTTAGACCATATTTTGCAGCATGTTCCATGCCTAAAGTGACTACAAGATCATCGGTAAGAGGAATTATTTCTGATTTTATTTCTTTACCTAAGAATTTTGTAAGAAGAAGAAGAGTTGGTAATACCATACCTTATAATAGGCCTAGTTTTAGAAACCCTCCACCTAATCTTCCTTCACCACATATTAATCTCACTGTTCAAATCCTAGTTATTGCAATGGATATTCAACCACCTAGGAATTTTGTGACCTTTACTAATGGAATCCCTTTAGTAATTCCAATTTATCATGATATTCCCAATAGTGCCATGAAAAGTTTACCATCATTCAATAGTGAGAATAAGATTACACGTACAAAGGACATTCGAGGATTGGAATCATGTTGCTCACCTTGGTTATTTACTACTCTCCACCTAGTAGTTTCTTGTGCAAGCTCTCCTCCTTGTGTGTGCTCTACTTTCATTTTTTAAAGGGTATTTTGTTGATTTGCACTCTCAGTTGCTGAGCTCATGATTGCTCCTATATTGCCTTGACTTTATTTCTCGGTTGTTGCATTCACTGCATTCACCAACTCATGCATTGACTCCCTCTTCTTTCTATTTACGACTCGTTCCGCATTTGACATTCATTTTTGGTCATTTTCTTTTCTTGGAGTCTTCGACTCACAGCTCTACCTAATACGACCCTTCTATTGCTCGATTTGTGCATTCTCCACCTAGTTGCATGCTCGAGATTTCCATTAGCTAGGCCTTCCATTCACCCCTACATCATTGGAGCTTGTTGACCCCTTCACGTTTTATACTACTCGTGCTTGCTTTACTCGTGGATCATTGTCATGCTTTTCTTTGGGACTTCTAGTTGTTCCCTCTCGTTTCTCATTCCTGATTGGAGTTCCTTAAATGACATCTTGGTTTGAACCTAGGATTCTTCCAAGCTGGAATGTGTGTATCCTAAGTCTCGGCCTAGTTCATGGCTTCACTACACGGATCATCATTTCGCACCTACCTCTACATCCCTTCACCAAGCTTGCTTGCACCACTAGTTGTTGGGTTCCCACATGGTTGACTCTTGCCTTGAGTGCACCGGCATTCCAATCTTGTGCTCGTAGGTTACATTCCGTTGGAACCATCATTCCCACTCCATTCACCTAGTCATTTCAATGTAGCACTGCAACTAAACTCTACCGTGAATAGTTTTACCTAGCACGTGGCCCTAAGATCTCCTCAACATGGCATTGAGTCCCTGTTGGTTTGGCTCTACAGTGAACAGTTAAATCTCTCTAGGCTCACTATCCTGTGTCATGGCTACAAACCTGCACATGTGTCTAAACACCTTTGACTGCTTCACAATAATCCTACCCTCAGCCATCTCTTGTTGCATCCGCACTTAGCACCAACACAACATTGGCTCGAACGGATCGTGCTTCCCCTCAGCCAACTTGCCATGGAGAGCCATCAAATAGCTTGGTCTTAGCACTTCCATTTCCTTCTAGAATTATTCGGTGGTTAAAACAATCCTTTTTTAATGTTTTAAGCAAAAAAAATTCCTTTTATGGCATTGTAATAATTTAGGGCCTATTTTACTTGTATTTAATTTTCTTCATTAGTGTGTTGAAGATGGAGGGTGAGGTCCAGGGTTGGCAGGAAGCTAATCCCCCCTTGCAATCAAAACAAAACCTTCCTAAAATTTGATGCCATTTCCAACAAGTACCCACACGACACCCCTTGCACCCATTTCAAGCACTTTTTCAATCAGTTTACAAAGCTTATTGGAATTTTCCATCAGTTTTGGGAATTATATTTTTGCTATAACTTTTGACTCGCTGCTCGGTTTTGAGCACTTCTTTAGTCAAAGTTGCATTATTTTTCACATATTACATGATGAGATTATCAGTTTTTTAAATGCAGTAATTTATAATTTTTTGCATTCTAGGGGGTTCACTAGTACTCTTGGGTTGTTACACGTAGACGCATTATCGGTCGAGTCCGACATCTTACATTTGTGCACCTTACAATTTTGATTCCACATCATGGAGGGTGCTCTTTATAGACTTGAGTGTTGTAGGATAGCTTTACAGCCTCCGCCACTTCTTCTTGGAAGAGATAACTATTCAGTTTTGCATGCTTCCATGGAACGTTACTTCACCTATGAGGGTCTTTCACACTTCTTGCTTGGGCTAGTTCCTACGCCCACTAATCACCATCATATTAATGATTTTATCAACACTTGTGACCATGTTTTTGGTACCATGATGATGCATGTCTCTCAATCTCACTGGTTTCATGTGGTAGACTCATATCCACCCCACCGTGTCTGGAGCATTCTTCAGTCCCTCTATGGAGACCCTTCACATACTGTCGACATTGTCGTTGCTTCTGATTTAATTGTCTCCTCGATTTATTTCTATGATGATAGTTCCACTGACACAAACTCACTTGGTTCTACTTCTGATGACAAGGATTGTGCACCCAGTTCTGATGTCAAGAGTACTATAGAGGACTCTTCTCCTCCTTCTCTCACTATTCCAAAGAGTGTTGACACATCCCACATCTCATCAGATATAAAAAAGTATCCTATACAGTCTCATACATTCATCACACCCTCCTCTTTTACTCCTCTACCTTCATTGGATGACTCATACCTATCTGACATCGCTCTTCTGTTTGTTGAGCCCCCTTATTGGGATGAGTATCTGCCTGAACTTAGTCATATTTTCACAGAGTACACTTGTGATTTAATATAGGTTCCTCATCCATCTACATGTATTTCAGAGGAGTTCATCATCTTCATTGTTGGGAGTGCCCCTTCTAGGACTCTTACCACCTCCAATTTTACGGAGACCTTCATTGATCCACCCTTTCTTGTTGATCCATTTTTTGTTGTGGGGGGTGATTTTTTGCCTTCACATCAGTTGGAAATCCTTTCTACAGGTGTTCCCCTTCTTCAATTTGACATTTCTACGCAGGTGGCATTACCTTTAGTTTGTTTTCACTCACTTGCTAGACCTATGTCATACTATTGTGGACGATACTTAGATTTCTTCGTGTTGTTGCCTTTAGTTTCCTTTGCAGAGTGGGTGCACTTCCTACACATCATTTATTTCCTTCCTAAGGGTAGGTACATAGTTCGGTGTTGGTGGCTCTTCTTCAGTCTAGAGGTAGAGGATCTTGTGATCGACATTCTTCTGGGAGACCTCCTAGAGCTGAAAAGTTTAGATCCATCAATGCCATCTTCTGCATTCCTCTCATCTCCCTCTTCTTCTCTCTTCTTCTTCTTTTCGAGAGATTTCTTCTTTGTACATGGGTACCTTTACAGGCTCGTCTATGGTCGGGACCCATCCTTGACATCTTTCTTAGATTAGAGAGTGGATTTGTCTCTCTTTTGGGGGGAGTTTTTCCCACTAGGTTTTCTCCTTTTACTCGACTTTTTGAGAGTTTCTTGTACGTGGGTGCCTCATCAAGATTGTTGTTGGGACCCACTTCTCATTGATTTCACCTATGTGTCCGCTTAAGCTATTATTCATGGGGGTGCTAGTGTAGCATATTTACCCTGCACATATCTTAATTACATGGGATTCCTCCACATAGGTGATTCACCATGCTTAGGTTTCCTAGGGTGTCATTATGGCCTTACACATGTCATAGAGCGTCATAGGAGTTATATTTGACCAGCTATTCCGGGAATGTAACTCCCACCTCTTGATGGTTACATTTTTGGGGGATTTACACACCCCACTACTATATGTACACCTTTCATCTTAAGAAATGATATGGAATAGAGTATGGGATTTGAACCATTTTTTCCTTAATGCATGCACATTGCTCTCATGGGCGATTTCTTGCTTTGATGTTGAAGCTACATCATTTTACGGTTGAGTGCAATGTTTTGATGCTCACATATTCCCTCCAGATCTTTGTCATTCCTCCGATAGTTCATAATATAACTTATGAAGATGTAGCCTTAAGACTTCTAGCTGCATCCTTCAAAGGGAAAGTCTTGCAATGGTATAGAACCTTAGAAATTATGAGCATAAGAACTTGGGATGAGTTAATTGAGAAATTAATCAAGCTATTCAAAGATAATTTTGATCATTTATCCCTCATGGAGAAACTGTCTACAATTAAAAGAGACCCTCATGAATTCATGGCCAGCTTCAATATCCTTTTTTCTAGAACTTGGGAAAGAATTCCAATGAAAGTTAAGCCTTAAGTTGAACTTGCTTTTCTATATTACCTCAGAGCCTTAAATAGTGATATTTCAACTATGATTCAGTCTATGGGAGAAGATGCTCTTCCAGATACTTATTAAATTCCCATTAGGGCCAAGAAGAACCTTATTCAAGCTGATAATTTGGCACATAGGCCTTCGATCCCTCTTATAGAAGATTCGTTACCTATTCTACAGCCTATCATTATTGTAGAGCCTACTATTTTAGCTCCATTAGATGATGTATTAAAATCACTCAAAACTATGGGTAACAAATTGACATCAATTGAAAACAAATTGGGATAGCCTAGCAGGTGTTATTAAGCACCTTATTATCAAAATAAGAAAGGTCAACTAAATAGGAATACTTATCATCAAAATAAGAATTATAGACAACCTTATTAGTCAAGGTAATTTGACCCAAAATCCCCTAGTTCATCTAACGCTTTAGTCCTAGTTAATATGGTTTTAGAAGAATGGTGTGAACCTTGTAATCAACCTCATTCAACTGCCAATTACCCAAACGTATTCTTGAGTATAAGCCTTGTTACACAACCTCAACATGAAGCATTGTTCCTACCTCAAATGGAGGGTGGGAAGAAAGAATATTATAGTCAGAAACTACTAGAACAAAATTTGGTCAGCTTTGGAGAGGAAGATTTTATTGCAGTCATGAATAGATCCTAGGAAAAGGGTCAGGAGAGAGAAAAACATTAAAACAGACTGGTTCTGCCCGTAGTCACCAATAAAATAGCAACTACAGGTCAAAAAGAACAAACACTTATGTTTTTCCTTCAAAAATAGTAACCAGTTCAGCTCAAAAGGATCAACAAAAATAATTACAATTCAATCCCAGAAGACTCTTCATACCTCATATTTCGAAAGTTGTTGAAGCTGAGCTAGGTTTTGACTAAAGATTGTGCTAAAAATGTAGAAGTTGTTTCAAAATTGGTTGCTTATTTTAACATTGTTGATGTAATGAAGAATCATAATATTAATATTTCACTTTGGAATGCTCTAAGTATTCCAAGACAACAATATTTACTTTCTCACGAGCTTGCTAAGCTACAAATTTCATCAAAACCAGCAGAAAAGGAAGCTCAGAAAAATGACATGGTCCTTGGAACAATGGATCAAGAACACATTAAAGAGGTTAAATGGATCATTTTAAAAGCTCTTACTGATGTGTAATCACAGCACCCCTGAATTTCTGCAACTCAATAGGGTTGAAACTCTCAGTGTGATTGAATAACATGGAGTTTTTCCCAAAGTGTGGGACTTTGCAATCGGGAAAGTTCTCCGAATGGAGGTTGGTTCCTATTCCTTTATTCATATGCACACATTAAAATCATAGAGGATCTACTCTAAAACCTACTCTAACTTGCAAAGGAGACATGGTTAAGGATATGTAAGAATATAAACATAAACTAACAGAGGTGATGCACCAAAGGAATGTTGAACACCTAATTTTTCATTAAACACAAACAATTAAAATGTAATACAAATACCATGCACAGATAACCAATACTGTAATGAGATATCAGATGAAGGAAATGAACACAAGAGAGGTTTGAAAATCATCCACAGACATGTATTATTGCTCCATGAATTTGATACAGTACACTACAATGGCCAAGAGGAAAGATTGTAATTACAGTTTGAAGGGGAGGTTTGAACTCCACAAAATTAATTATAGACAAGAGAAAAAGGGAGGGTGTAAAGCCAAAATTTCCAACCTTTATAAAATGCCCCTCCTTATAATATATAGGAATAATTAGAGAAAGGGGAGAGAATAAATCTGAAATACAGCTTCAACCACCCCAAAATGAATTGAATTCTCCTGTAAAAGTGATGGGTGCTATGACAAAACCCATTCCTCCATGTAATATTTCTTATTGGGAAAGAAAGGAAAACCATGATTCACTATTGGTGTATGGTAGCAGATGCAAAGAGCTTTCCAAAAATTCCTCTCTAGCTCAAATCCGAGCTCCCAGTCAAAAGTTATGGCCATCTGAAGGTCAAGCTGTCATTCTTCAAAAATGGTGGGTTGTTGGCTCTGTGTTCCTTCGGAGTCCGAAATGAATGCAACCTCCAAAATCTTGAAATTCAGAATTTCAGAAATTTCCATTTTGGAGATTGGGTTACTATTCATCCACCAATTTCAGACATTGAGGGGTAATTTTTGTGTTTTAAGGTTCGAGACTTCTGAAACTCTGAAGTCGGAAACCCCAAAACTCAAAAATTTGAAAGTCTGAAAAACCAAAATCTGAAAGTCTGAAAATTTATACTTTCAAGATTTTGGGCTTTTTGCTCACTTGTTTTCTAGCATGATTCCCAAAATCTATGAAAATCCTAAATTCCAAAAAAATTGACTTTCAGATTTTGGGATTTTAGACATTAAAACTCTATTTTTGGCATGCTTCTCGAGGTCTCTTAAAGCCCAAAAACCTGAAAGTCCAAAATTTTAGACTTTCAAACATCAAGATTTTGGACATTAAGGGGAGATTTTCCAATCTTTTCTCCTAAGAGTTTCAGAAACCTTGAAACCCAAAAGTATAAAATTTTTGACTTTCAGAGTTTCAGACTTCGGACATTGACTACCTAGTTTTTGCCTTATTTCTCTGAAGCACCAAAAATGTAAAAACTGTAAAATTTGATCCTTTCTCCATTGATTTTTCTTCTTGAGCTCTGATCTTCTTCGATGTTTTCTTGGCCAATTATTTATGACCCTACATTTCATTTCCAAGTCTTCCTACAATCTTATCTTTTGGAAACGAATGTGATCTTATATGACCGAACCAACCGCTCCATCTCTCCTGTGTAAGATTTTGTTTGATCAATTTTTCCTGAGGGGAAAAATTGGATAACAAGACTTTAACACTCAAGATATCAAGAAGCCACCACCATTTTATCTATCTCTGATTATTGGAGACCATTTAGTTCATATTTGCATGGTTGATAGTGGTGCAAGTAACACAGTTATGCCAAAAGAAATCGTAGAAAATTTGGGTCTGCAGTATGAGCCTATAAAGAACAATGTGCTACAGCTAGACGGTATGGTAACCAACATAGTTGGCATTATCAAAATCTAGAGGTAACCTTACATTCTTATCCCAATGTTACTATTTTACAATATGTAAGTGTTGTAGATTTACCTCCTTATTTTGCCTTATGTTTATCACGAGATTTTATAGCAAAAATAGGAGGTTATCTCTCTTTAGATCGGTCATTTTTGTCTTTACTACAAAGTATGGAGCCAAAGTTACCATAAATTCAGAGCCTTTGGCTAGATTTCATATCGAGCCCCATGCTTCAAACGCTGCAGCAAAATATGCAACTTTAGATCAATATTATTTTGATGCTTACAACACATGTTTCTACACTAGACGGTGTTTATAATTTGTTTATGGATGAAATGACTCAATAAGAACATGCATAAGACCCTTTCAAAGAAGCAAAGGAAGATTTATTTGGTTTTTATTTCTTGTATGAAGAAAATGAACCAATTCCCTTACTGTCCAAAACAAAAAAAATAGGAGAACGGCTGTGGAAGCTTCATTCGATGGAGCTAAAAATAAGAAAGGACAAGGTGTAGGTTTAATGCTACTTCCCCTTCAAATGAAAGGTACTTTTCAGCTTTAAGTCTATAGTTTTCTTGTACTTGTAATGTAGCTGAATACGAAGCATTAATTCATGGCTTGCAATGGGCCAGAAAGAGAGGTATCAATACTTTACAAGTTTTTGGTGATTCAAATTTAGTTATTAATCAAGTAAAAAACTTTAATGTGTGTAATAATTCATTGTTGAAATCTTACAAACATAAAATTTCATACTTAATGGATGATTTTGATGCTATTAATATTCAATTTTTCCCAAGAGCTGAAAATAAACATGGAGACAGACTTGCATTAGTTGGTGCTAGATTTTATGTACTAGAACATATCGAAAACATCAGAGTAAAACCACATATAAAGCTAATTATCAAACCTTCAGTTCGTGGTAATGAAGAAAATTGGCAAGTTTTTGAATATGATGAGCATATATGTATATTTTGGCAGCAAGAAACTTGAATTTTCTACAGTAAATCAAGAAAACTCCAACACTTATATGGTGATCAAATTGTTCAATTGAAGACAAACAATTTTCCTCAAGGATTGGTCATGCTAGAAGACATTTTCAGTTCTGATGATCAGTTAAGAAAGGACAAAGGAAATATTTAACTCACACAAATAATTATGAAAACATCTTGGTGGAAGATGAAAAGAAACTATTTATTGGAAAGGTATGTTTCTCACCTGAAAACAGTCATTTATCAAATTATGTAAAGAATTCAAGATGTTTTTCTTGGAAGTACCAAGATGTAAGAGAATTTGACCCTATTTTACCTCAGCATATAATAGATTTACAGCCAAATTACAAGCTAGTTAGGCAGAAGTAAAGGCCCATAAATCCAAAAATTGAGCCATTAATGACAAAAGATTTATCTAAGTTGATCGAATCAGCTATTATTTTTCCAGTTAAGCATTCAAGTTGGGTAGCTAATCTTGTTCTTGTTTGAAAAAAAATGGAGAAATTAGGTTATGTGTGGATTTTAGAGACCTTAATAAAGCTTCATTAAAGGATCATTATCCACTGCCTAATATGGATTAGATGTTGAGAACTAGTTTCTGGTTCAGACAAAATTATCTCTTTTGGATGGTTACAGTGGATACAATCATATCCTTGTGCGTGAAGAAGATCAGATATAAAACAACCTTCACCACAAAGTAGGGGTACTTATGGCCTTTCAAATGCCGGTGCAATGTTTCAATGAGCAATGGACATGGATTTTCACAAATTATTAAATAGATGCATATTTGTTTACTTAGATGATGTCACCATATTTTCAAAGATTTTGATGAACATCTAATGCATTTACAACAGACTTTTCAGCTTTGCAGATAGTTTGGAATATCTTTGAATCCCAAAAAGTCCATTTTTAGTACATAAAGGTAAACTGCTTGGTCATATTGTCTCTAAAATAGGTTTAGCTATTGATCCTTTTAGAGTTGAAGTTATTTCAATAGTTTTCCTTGACTCATCATAACAAAGAATTACAAAGTATTCTAAAAAAAATCAACTTTGTTAGAAGATTTGTTGCCAAATTTTGTCACATTAGTCAAACCCATTAACAACTATGTTAAAAAATATAAGACTTTCTCTTAGACCAATGAAGGGAGAAGGGGAGAAAAAAGGATTTGAAGCCATTAAATCAACCATTTCACAAGCTCCTACTCTTGAAAATCCCAATTTTTGATAAATATTTTACAATGTATGCACTTGCCTAAAGCTGAGACAATTTCAGCTATTTTAACTCAGGTTAATGGTGAAAACACTAAGCAGACAAAGTTTGCATGACTACGAGACAAGGTACAATTTTCTTGAGAAACAGGTACTCTCAATAGTTATAGGATTGAAAAACTTCAAGTACATGATTTCTAGTAACAAAATACATGTTTTAGTCTCTCATCCAAGTGTTAAAGGATTCTTGTTGAACAAAGACTTGGATGAGAAGATAACAGGGTCGATTACAAAATTTATGGAATACAATGTTGAAATCCGTGTGTGAAAAATTTCAAGGAAAAGGTTTGTGTGAGCATCTAATTGCTTATATGGAAAAAAGAGTAGGTTATAGAATAAGAAGATCCAGAACATGATGCTGAAGTTACGTATCCATAGTCAGATACTATCGGTAGCAACCAAAAAATCAAAAAATCAAACTTAGTCAAGAAGTCAGGAATCAAGATCGATGACCAAGAATAAACGAAGGTATTTCGGGTTACAAGTTGTACCTTATGTTTTCATTAATGGATATTTACTTTAAAAGAGATATAAATGGAATTTTGTGCTGATGTATTGATTTATGATAGAATTCAACAATTATTATCTGAATTCCATGAAGGAACTATAGGAGGTCATTTTCATCACGTACTCCATCTTTAAAATTATGAATTATTGTTACTATGGTGCAAGCATATTCAAGGAATGATTCAGAATGGATCACAAAAGTGTAAGAAATGTGCTTTCTTTGTTGGAAAATAATGTTTAGCTTGCACTTACCTCTGTAGCTTATTTCAGCTGTATCAGTCGTTCATACTAGTGGGGTCTTGACTTTATTGGCATGATAAATCCACCTTCGTCACTAAGGAAACCAAGTGGATCTTGACTACAATAGATTATTTACACACACTGGACTGAAGCAATTTCCTTAAAATAAAGCTAACGAAATTTTGATACTATCCTTTTATGAAGGTATAGTTTACAGATTTGGTGTTCCAGAAACTATCATTAAGATAATGCCTAGCAGTTTCTTGGTGCAAAAGGTAAAATATTGGCTATCAAGCATGAAATTTATTTAAGTAAATCATCTAATTATTACCCAAAAGGTAATGGATTAGCTAAAAGTGCTAATAAAAATCTTTTTAGCATCATCATAAGAACACTCAAAGACAACCAAAGAGCTTGGCATCTAATATTGAATCCAACACTTTGGGGCTTACAGAGTGACACCTAAAGGATCAATTGGTAACTCACCGTACATGCTGTTTATGGAAGAGACACAAGATTCCCATCTTAGTTGATTGCTACATTGGATTTACGGCCGTCGATGCAATACTGAAAATGAACCATTGCGGTTGTGTATGGTAGAGTTAATTTAAGTTGTAACGAGTGGAAGAGATCAAGCTCATCTGACGTGTGG
>CM034146.1:718628070-718669682 GCA_019776745.2 Taxus chinensis | reverse complement strand
CTATGAAAATATTTCTAAACCTATTTAGGTGGGGTGAGTACAACCCACCCACCCACCCACACACACACACACACACACACACACACACACACACACACACACACACACACACACACACACACGTGAGATTATTTCTCATAACAAACATCTAACTAATCACCTCATATATCTTTACTAGTGAATTATTACTCATGTAATTATTCACATTACATTGACACATAGTGAGCACTAACTATGGAATTCCTAACACTAAAATCTCCAAATAAATCTAGACACTAGTGAAAGAATTCGGGAAGGTAGGGATGGAATAAGGAATGAATCCAAGTCTATATGGCCTGAGCGTGGGGACATGACCAAAATATGTGTTTAAACAACTCAGGACAGAAACAAAAGGTTCATTTAGGATTAGGGATGCCAATATGACTGAGACGTTCGCCCATAGGTAGACCTTGATAGACAAGACACCAAAGGAATTGATTAACTTTGGGCTCAAGAAGAGAATTCCAAGTATAGGAAAGCTGACAAAGCCAAGTGGAATGCCCAGATTGTAAACCCCACTGGGCATTGAGCTTGTCAATGGTGAGCAAGAGCAGACTTAAAAGATGGTGGATTGTTCTATCATTATAGTGAAGGAAAGCAAATTCCTAAATCCACTGCCAATTGTGCCACCAAGCCTCTGAGGGTTTAATCCCTAACTTGTGGAGCATAACATCAAGCATAAGTTTTGAATTGCCAAGATTGAATTTCAACTTGAGCTCGGGCCAAGGCACCCAATCTATGTGGGTAACCGAATCCTAAATGGTATAAATGCCCTTGCGAGAAAGCTGGAGAGATTTAATGTCCAAAGTTTCTGCAAGTGAAAGATATCATTGGTGATGACGACATATCACCAAATATTCTAAGAATTAAAATAAATCCCTGTGCGAAAACCATCGTTGATCCAGTGCATCCATGACTTGATCGTCTCAAAAGCTTTCCAGATAATTATGGCAACAAAAGTGCTAATGATTTTGACAAGAACTTTAGTGATAATAAGGGTGTGTAACCCAATATTATTTCAACATTTCTTTCCATACGGAGCTTCAGACATAATGAAATGTTGTAGCAAGATTTTCCATGCTTGATTTCTCGACAAACATCAAACAACCCATTTAGAACATAAAGAAACAATTTACCGGTAGACATCGATGATTCCCATACCACCTTGATCATGAGGGAGACAATAGACCTCCTAGGCCACTCTGTGAAGGCTAGCTGAACCAGAACTTTACACCATATAAAGTCCCTCAACAACTTGGAAAGTTTGGAAAACAAGGTGTGAGAAGGGCACCAACACATAGAGTAATACACATGGGTGGCGGTGAGAATCTTAGTACAAAATTTGAATTTACCAGCCAGGGATAGTGGTTTGGAAGACAACTAGGAAACCTTATGCTCCACTCCGTTAATAACATATTTCCATAGCGTGGCACAGTCAGTGTCAAACGTTAAGGGAATGCCTAAAAAATTTAATTGTTCGCAATGGCTTATCCATCTCCAGGGGTAAGATTTCAACCAGTGTGAGACATGTAAGCAACTTTTTTGGTAACCCAAACTCTTAGTCATTTGAATGTTGGATCTAGGGGCAACACAAAACGTATCAAGGCAATCAAAAACCTTGGCAACATTTTGTTCTAACTCAGCAATGGTAAGGAAGGAATCATAAAAAAGGTGATTGTACGTACCCAAAATTGGAGGGTACTACACTGCCGGAACAGCGTAACACGTGCCCCAATGATGATACAGGTCTCCTCGCAAGGTGTTCAGGATCCGGAAAAGCCCTCTAAACATGCGTTAACATCCCGCATCCCCCGCTTAGCTCATGCATGCTTTGTTTTTCTCTTTTCCCCATTTTTTCTTGGCCTTTTGCTCTTCAGTTACGAAATCGCCACCCTGCCTGGGTGGCGGTCTCGTGACCGCTGCCCTAAATAGGGTGGCGGTCATGTAACCGCCTCCCTGCTCAAGGCAGTGGGTCCTTTACGCATGTTCCAGAATTCTCTTTTAAACGTGACTCACGTAAAAATCAATGATTCACCAGCTTTTTTTCACCGCATTGAGCTTGCATTAATGATTTTGGTCCCCTAGAATAGTGTTTTGCCATTGTTTATAGTTTAAGAGTTCAATTTGGTTTTTGCCTTGGGTAAATGTAAATGCTATAAAATAGTTGGCTTGTGCTCAAGCAAATGGCCCCCTCAAAATTTACCTCTCAATTTCTCATTTAAGTAGTTTAGTCTTTTATTTTTTCTTAGAAGTCATAGTTTAAATTCATTTGCATGCTTAGTTAGCATTGTCTATGCTATTTGAAAGCCACATATCCATCTTGTGCAAATGTTCAGTTGTTATTCTCATCCAATCCATTGGAGTAAGATAGTTTTTTCATCAATAGGAAGCCATTAAAGTTTCAAGTTTTATTCTTCAAACATGATAGTTTTAGGTTCTGGACGTTTTATGTCTGCATGACTCGCAATAAATCCCGCTAGGAATTGCATAAGCCGAGCTCTATACTCTTGCGCTATCCCTCTCCTCCTCGCATTATATTCAGTCTGTATCTTAAAGTTACCTTTATTCCAATATCTAATCCTGTTGATGCTAGCATTACATGCTTTCTTGGATACACGTGAGCACAAAGGAACGAGGAGATCACACTGAGGGGACAAAGCCACACACACCAATCGAATTTTCCACTGTTCTGTAGAATCCAGGTTCTAGCTTTCAAAGTTCTAGTTAGAAGCATATCAAATAGAATAGCTAATCATTTTATTTCAGTTAATTTTACTTTTGATATTTCCGGGGAAGCTGTGGGGATTTGATAGTTTCTGAGAAACTATGATTCATTCCTCACTTCTGAGGTAGGATCGATAGTCTTACAAATAGATTAGATCAGTTATTTAATTGTTTAGAGTAGATCTACAAATTTCACAGAAAAGTAGCCACACTCGGTTACTTTATTTGTTTCAGTCTCTTATTAGTGTCAATTGTTAATTTCTAGATGTATTAAAATAATTACTCTTTCAATTTCGTTCATATAAAGTTCATCAGAAAAAATACAAAAAATAAATAGAGAAGTTATATATGCTATAAATATAATTCACATAGTTTAATTTTACTTTGTTGCTTTCAGTTTATATTGTTGCTTTTGTATGACACATCACGGGCCCTAGAGATCCCAGGGAATACGTATTCGAGCCAATCGGTGCCCCAACCCAATCTCTTCACAGTGATAACTGATATTGATCAAATTCTTAGGATCCAAATCTTCTGAACAACGACAAACTTACAACAGATCAGCTCACAGTTGAGCGGTGTTGAATATAGAGGTACGACCAAGCGTATACGTTTTGGTTAAGTTCAGCCAAACTACAGATTCCCCTAGAAAACATACCCACATGACTGTGGAAGGGATTGAAAGAGAGCAAACATTCGGTTTGTGATCCTTTGGTCCCACAACCAGACGCAGGAGATAATCTCACAGACATAGATACCAGCTTAAGAATTCAATTTGCCACGAACACCTGTGAGATACTCTGAAAAGAGTTACAGCAACTGTTAATTCTAAATATAGAGACTGAAAAAGCATACGACTATTGGATACTAGGGGTTAGAAACTGATTCCGCACATGACCATAGTAGGTCTACAAAAACCATGAATCTATGGTTGTGACCCACAAATCCCACAACCCAATGAGCCCACAGGTCAATCTGACGTTGATGCTAGCCTACGCACATTAATATTTAGATCTACTCCACTTCCACCTATCATCATCGAATAATTATCCTTATTAGACATAGTAACTAACAAAGCTAAGGAGTTTCTGGACTAGGCCAGAAAATTACCCGTAGAGTCAATTATATTTACCCTCCACCCTATGACCTTATCGGGAGACATACATGAAACTATCCCAGGTCATTTTCCATGTATTCCACAACCCATAGACCGAATCATGCCAGAGCTCGATATTGATTAGATCCTTCGAGTAGTCATCCTTGTTGATCGATCTATCATGCCAGTTCAGGTTAGGAGGGCCTTCTTTCCCTTAGATTCGCAAATTCCACTAGTGCGCGTCGAAGACATCAGATTGCCTAACTAGTTTGTCTACATCCCACGCATATTCAATCCCCACCGGCTGTCTCGGCACGACCTCGGGAGGTCGGGTGCGAGGAAAAGTTACTTGTAGATTTCCATGCTCGCTTGTCACTTTTCCATCGTACAAAATTGGTGAACCCGATGTGAAACGAACAACTGTGATCAGTCGTTTACACCTTCTCTCTTAGGGTTTCTACCTCTTCTTTCATCCACCTTCGCTCTTTCCCATTATTCTGCGGGTATTCATATACCCCCCGAATATGTCTGGGATTCGATGCATACGGTAGACCTCTCCTAGGTCTTAAGGCATACTACGCTCAACTGAATAGACAGTCATCGCCCTCGCTCTCTGTATGGGGTGAAAACTATTCAGATAACCAATTATCAACACAAAATCCATCTCCAAAGATCAGATATGGCTCATCTTTCCAAACAGAGGAGTGGGATCAGCTCGCTCAAACACAACAAATAGAGCCTTCAGGCTCGAACAATATGATGCTCACAGGAGAATCTAGTTCGTCTCCTCAAATACTACTGAGACCAACAAATTAGTAGGCAATCAGACCCATACCTGGTTTTAGATAATGAACATTCGGTACATTATGCCAAGAATGAACAAACGTTCTCAAAATATGTACCCACCCATAGTAGGAGGTTTACAAACACAACCTGAGGTCTCTTTTCAAGAAAATACCTCCATGCCACATCATATAGGGAATGCCCTCGAGGAAACTTGGGAGGGAAATGATCAGTTCATAACAGGATATCACATGCCTATACAACACCAAGATATACAACAAATGCCACTAAGGCAAAAATACCGTGACTTCACCAAATGAAGTCATTTCAACGTTAGTAGAAAAAGTGAGGGGGTTAGAACTTGCTCAAGCAAATCAAAATTCCCAACTCATGTAGGCAGGAAATTCTAATCCTATCCAAATAGACCTCCTCATAGGAATAGGCACGTTAGGCATGACTCCTCAGTATTCACAACAAGTGCCAACAAGAACCGCCATTTCTAACACCACTCTGATACCTCCCGGTCTAGTACAAAATAATCCATTCTTGGACAATACCCCTTCATACTTAAACATGTATTCCAAGTCACCACAAGGGGATATGTTCTCCTCTCCCGGTATTTTTACTCAACCACAGGGGTTTCCTTATGCTCCCACCAACGCATACGCTACGCCATATCAACAACCCATTCCACCGCCACCCCCCTCAGCAGGCACCATCAATGGTCGAAACCTACGCGATAGGGACATATTCAGAATACTTGAAAGAGCCTTTAGATTTTACCATACGGAGCGTCATGCTTCCAAGACCTCTTCCTGATTTGCCCAAGTACAAAGGTGAGGGAGATCCGAATGCACATATCAAGGCTTACGCCACAGCTATTCGAGAACTACTCCCTTGGGATGGGGTTGTTGCTAAAATATTCCCCAAAACTTTGGAAGGCATCGCTCTCGATTGGTATTATAGAATACCTGAGGCTTCCATCCATTCGTTTAAACAACTCGTTTCAGAGTTCATTAAGGCGTTTGACATGAACAAACTATTAAGAACAGGAATCAGGGAATTCTTGCATATTAAGCAAGAACACAATGAATCTGTTGCTCATTTCATCCAGAGGTGGCGTACAGTTCTTTATTCTTCAGCCAGTGCTCCAAATATGGACCAAATGGAACTATGTGATTTATTCCTTCATTCTCTCAGCAGAGAAGTGAAGGAAGAAGTCTAGAAGTTCCCACTAAGGACTTACGATGAAGTACTTGAGAGCACTCTCTGAATAGATCAAGCGGCAATAGATAGCGGTCGTAAGATGTATGGAACAAATGGGAGGTTAATCACCTCCAACCAGAATACTACGACTTATCCAACTACCACAAATATCAATCAAGGACCTAAAATCCTCAATAAAAATCATGGAGTGACAACAGATGGAGTAACTGATCAGGCTAAAAAGGTAAACGTTGTGAATACGCCACCGCTAATAAACAACCAACGAAACAACAACTTTACCCCAACAATCAATACAGTGGATTTTAATCATCCACAACAACAACAACAACAATGGTGAAACCTTGCACAGGGTTCAAGCCAAAATTCAACTGGGTATCAAAACCAGAATTCAAACCAAAGACAACAAATGCAAAACTTTAATCCTAATAAGCAACGGTTTGATCAAGGTTTTGGGCCACAATATGCACCAAACCAGTAGACTAGGAATTACAATCCTAACTCGTATTGTGGTTTCCACAAAATTTGAGGCCATGACACTAGAACGTGTCGTGACTACAATAAATTCATGCAACGTTTGCCAGAAGAACAAAGAAAACTTTTCATAGATATGTTCTTGGCAGATCCTACCTCACCAGCACCAAATACTTTTACAGGGGTAGTTTCCCCTCAGAATGCACCCCTTAAAATCTTCAATGATCCGCTCCCAAATCACAACAACAACAGGTTAAATCCGAATGGGACAAACAAGGGTGTAATGACAGGAAACAACGATCATGAAGCCTCAACTTCACTAAATCCATTAGTTGCGCCACAATTAGGAAGTCAGCCGTGACCCAAGATAGTTGGTTTAGTGGAGTTAGATGCCGAACTACCCGTAGAAGCTGTAACAAGGACACGAGAGTATTCCTCTCAGCTAAGTCCAAGCTACCCGCTAGAAACAAACGATATCCAACAAGTATTAATAAAAACCCGTGGGTGCCTATGATTTAATTAGTGATTTAACAAAAACCTTCTCACACATCTCCTTTTTGGATTTATTAAAGAACTCCTCTACTCATAGGGTTGCTCTTTTAGAAGCATTGGGTTTAAGTCATCTAATCAACATCACTCCACCTCCCGAAACATAGGTAAACCATATAGACTTTGATATCCACCCTCCGGGGCAGCCAGATAGGGACACCGAATTCATATTCGAAATAAACAAAATGCTGACAGACGCTGAGATTACACGCCGAGGTGATCCAGCCTTACACTTGCAAGTATGGGTTTATAACAATTATGTGAAACGCGCGATGGTTGACGATGGGGCAGTAGTTAACATAGTCCCTTTTTCTTTTCTCCAAAAGCTAGGGTATGGAGAAACGAATTGTTCCACGACTCGAAATACACTAAGAGGCTATGATAGCCTTAAAGCCACCTCGATTGGAACTATAATACTACCGGTCACCTTAGGACCCAAAACAATCCTGACTGAGTTTTATATTATAGATCGAGAAACTAACTATAATATGATCCTCGGCCGACCATGGATACACCGTATGAAGGCAATTCCTTCTACGCTATTTCAAGAAGTAAGGTTTTTACACTTAGGAAAGATATTCATAGCCAAGGGTGATCCAAAACCATTCGATATACACCTAGCAGACCTGAAGAAAAGGCCAGGCATTCACTCTGAGTTTGAACTCCCAACAAACCAACTTAATAAACCAACGACGCGAAACCAGAAGAAAAGTTGATACCTACAACCGAGTTAGAAGTTACGAACCTAGTCAAGAATATCCCAGCCCTCAAGGATGAAGTTAAGATCGTAGAAACAGTATCATTAGGAACTACTGCAAAAATTGTTGAATTGCTAGAACAAGATCTACCAATGTTCCTACCATTTGATTCGGTAGGCATGGGACACACCCTAGGTGTCGGTTCTTCTCCCAGCAGAAGATCTCTGCATGGTGGAAGTAGAAGATATTAACACAACAAATATCCCAACATCCATATTCCCAGAACGAAATATTGGACTCTCCATTTCGATGGAGCTAGATGTCGTTATGGAGCTGGGGCAGGTGTAATCTTTACTTCTCCCGAGGGAAAGGTCCTACCATTTGCCTTTAAACTAAACTTCGAATGTACAAACAACGGCACTGAGTACGAAGCCCTCCTCCTTGGCCTCATCTTAGCTAAGAGGATCGGTGCTAATAATATCAGGGTGTTAGGAGACTCACAATTGATAGCAAAACCAAGTCGCTGAGGTATATGAAACCAAAGCTGAGCACTTACAGCTCTACAAAACAGCTGTATTGAATTTAAGCAAGGAGTTTGACTTCATATCAATTGAAGCAATCCCACGAGAACAAAATCTCCTCACTGATTCAATAGCAACCTCAGCGTCACGCTTCACTCCAAGCAGCGAGTTGGAAAATACCCATTTTATGGTATCCCTTCGTACCAAACCATTAGTGAAACAAATGTCAAGCCCTCGTTTAATGGACAGAGATGAGAACAAATCTACTATCCTAGACCACATTGATAGTGAGACAACCACTCTTGATTACTTAAACGCCTATGCAGCATTACATCTCACCCATCACACAGTAGATTTATCCTTGATCCCGCATTCATCTTCCTACTACGGGAATCCCATGACAGAGCTTCCCCCACAAAAGGAACTCAGCATATACATAGTCGAGAATGGAGATGATCTGGAACTACCTCCAGCCCCGCCTGAGTTTGAAGAAGGTAACGCTTCTCTAATCGAAGAAACAATTGATATTAACATCGGAACGGAAGATGAACCAAGGATATTGAAGTTAGGATCCTCGTTAACTCCATCAAAAGTAGAAATACACACTCGGATCCTCAAGGAACATCAGAAGGCGTTTGCATTTAATTATAAGGAAATGATAGGAGTTGCACCCCACATTGCGGTACACAACCTCGTCACTAAATCAGATGCAAAACCGATTAAACAAAAATCGAGACCAATGAAGCCCAAGGTAGCTCTCATGGTGAAAGAGGAGGTAATGAAACTCCTCCAAGTAGGATTCATCAAACCAGTCGATTACTCTCAGTGGGTATCTAATATCGTTCCTGTTCTAAAAAAGAATGGGAAGATACGCATCTGCATAGACTTCCGGGACATTAACAAAGCGTGTCCTAAGGATGACTTCCCGTTACCATCCATAGACGTCATTGTTGATGCAACATCTGGATTTGAGCTTTTATCTCTCATGGATGGATTCTCAAGATACAATCAAATCAGAATATCCAAACAAGATCAAGCTAAAACCACGTTTATAACTCCTTGGGGAACTTATTGCTATGTTGTTATGCCATTTGGTCTCAAGAACGCTGGCGCTACATACCAAGGGGCTATGACATATATATTTCATGATCTTATTCATAAAATTGTGGAATCCTACGTAGATGACTTGTTGGCCAAGGCCAAGAAGCGTTGTGACCATCCAGAAGTGCTTCGCGTCATTCTTTCATGTTTAATAGAATATGGAGTCACGCTAAATCTAGAAAAATGCATCTTTGGCGTAACAGGAGGGAAAATCCTAGGTTACATTATATCATCACGTGGGATCGATGTTGACCCAACCAAAATTAAGGTTGTTCTCGAAATGGTGCCACCTTTGGATGAATCTGGAATCAGGTCATTTCTCGGAAGACTTGGTGCAATCTGGAGATTCATCCCGGATTTAAGTTTTGTCCATCCATCCAATCAACAATCTACTCAAGAAAGATTATAGCATTGATTGGACCAAATACTGCAATGAAGCTTTCAACGCAGTCAAGCGTTTCTTGTTATCACCACCTACGTTAATGCCACCCAAGCCAGATCGCCCGTTAATTTTATATTCGCGGGCCACCAATGTCTCGCTAGCCTGTATGCTAGCTCAAGAAGACGATGACAAGAGAGAACGTGTGATCTATTTCATTAGCCAGACATTGCTCGACTATGAAACACGCTACACGCAAGCAGAACGAGAATGCCTCGCCATAGTCTTTGCAACCAAATGCTTAAGACATTACATGCTAAATCAAGAAACAAAAGTCATTGTAAAGACAGAGCATTTACGAACTTTCCTCACGCAGGGGTCATTGTCTAAAAAGGTTGGACGCTTTATAACCTTAATGGGTGAATTTGAATTAACATTCATAAATCAGAAGTCTGTTAAAGGACAAATCATCACGGATTGGTTAGCTGATAATCCATTAAACGGAGGTGATCTAGTAGATCTAGACTTTCCTGATGAATGCATATACTACATCGAAACCAGACCTCCTATCTCTGAATGTCCTTGGTATACCGATATTATTAATTATATCATGGACCATACGTATCCAGAAGGTGCTACTCCACAACAAAGAAGGCGGTTACGCATTATCATAGCGAAATACGTCATTATAGAGAAAGTCCTCTATCGAAAAGCGTTCGATGGAATACTTCTAAGATGTGTCGACACAAAAGAATCCAAGAAGATTCTCCATGAATCTCACAGTGGAATGTGTGGAGGCCACTTCGGTGGCCATGCCACCACTCGTAAAATACATCGGATGGGCTATTTCTGGCCTACTCTAGAACACGACGTAGTAGAGTTTGTACGAAGGTGTCATAAGTGCCAGGAGTTCTCCCACGAGATCCATATGCCAGCACAGGCTCTACAACCAATTGCTACTCCATGGCCCTTTTCTACGTGGGGCCTTGATTTAATAGGGAAATTCTCTCCCTCATCTACAGACGGCCATAATTTTATAATCACGGCCACCGAATATTTTACCAAGTGGGTAGAGGCCATGCCTCTTACTACTGTACCAGGTTCTGTAATCGCCAAGTTCATTTTGAACCAAATCATTTGCAGGTACGGTGTCTCCGCAAATCATTATCTCAGATAATGGGACTTCTTTTAAGAATGACGAAGTTCACGAATTGTGTAATAAATTTAGAATAAGCCATCATACAGCCTCTCTTGTATTACCCTCAAGCCAATGGACAGGCTGAAGCCAACAAACAAAACATTAAAATCCATTCTTCTTAAAACGGTAAAAGAAAACAAATGAGATTGGCATTTGAAGTTATATCCGGCCTTATGGGCCCACCGAACCTCAATAAGAACACCAACAGGAGTGACTCCTTTCTCGCTGGTATTCGGGGCAGAAGCAGTTCTCCCACTTGAGGTTGAAATACCCAGTCTCCGTATCTCATTACAAGGGATTCTAGATGAAGACGCTTATAGAGAAGCACGTCTCTCCCAACTAGAAATCCTAGATGAAGCTAGGTTAGATGTTGAACAGCGGCATAGAGTCTATGCTGACCAGATGTGCTCGGTAGTATAACAAGAAGGTCTATGAACGTGACATATATGAAGGTGATCTAGTTCTAAGGCTAGACAGCCGGATCGACAAAAAGACCGGCGAAGGAAGGAAGTTCCGGCCCAAATGGTTGGGCCCATACCGAGTCACAAAAGACTATGGAAATGGTGCATACCTCTTATGTACGCTAGAAGGTGAGGAATTTGGTGAAACAGTCAATTCCCTGCACCTTAAACAATTCTACGCGTAAGCACCCAGCATCATTTATATAATTATATCTACATTGCATCTTCATATAGTCAGGTTCATTTTGTCCGTTTGTTTCGTACAAATCTTGTGATCAAGGAATTTATTCTTAAAGCAATTCATTACAAACTTCTGATTGTATTGGCATAAACATTCTAATCATACCTCTTCATTTCCATGATATCATCAGCTATTTCGGAATCATTTCATCAAATAAAGTTAGAAATGACAAAGTCTTACTGGTAACCATACCAAGATCTGCATGCTTGTTCTCACTTTTGGTTTCTTCTTAGGATAGGTGTCTTGCCTATGGTCTGTTCTAGAAGCTTCATCATGTCACATCTATCCCATATGTATATCTCTTTGGAAATAAGCACATATTGACATTTTACTCAAGTAAACAAGTCAAATATAGAATCAAACAGAAAATTTTAAATTTACACATTTCCTTGCCCCACCAACCTTCGGTGATGAGCTTGCGTCTCTTACTAGTGACGTAGGGTTGGGAAAGGATGGAAATGCCCTTACTCACCTATATCTTGCCTATGGTGATAAGCCCATACTTCTTACTAGTAGCATGGGGCAAGGTGTAGGGGGTCCTCTTGACAAACAAACGTAAAAGGTCATAGACAAACAATTCAAATCTTGAAGTCTTGAGTCAAAAACAAATGAATCAGATGTCCAAAATTCCAAGAGAATTAAAAATCCTAAAACCCAGATTTTGTCTACCATGTGGCCATCTACGGATCTAAGTCTAGATAAACCACAAAGCAAGTTGCATCCCAAAACTACGAAGTCACTCGAGTGGAGTAGGCTTGTAGCATCCTAATTTGGTTCCACTAAAGCTTTGTCTATCTCTCATCACTACCATTTCAACACATTTCATAACTTGTGCCCTTTCTAGCTCTCGGTGATGAGCCCTCGCATCTTACTAGTTGTGTGGAGTTAGGAGAGGGGCAAAGTCTATCTGCTCATCATACCGGTTTGTCTTCACCACTTTGCCAAAACAAACATGAAGTATCCAAAATTGCTTAAAGAAACTAAGATTCAAAACACATTGTATCTACATTATCATATATCAGCATCATGAAATACAAAAGGAAAGTAAACATTTGTATCATTTGTTCTCCATTGCATACATTCTAAAAAGCATATAAGCATAATATCATAGTTCACATGAAGAAACAGAAATGGAAACAAAGCCATAAATACCAAAGGTCTGATCCAAAAAGAATATATATATATATATATGATCAAAATTCCTATACAATGCCATCATGCGCTAAGCATGGTCAAAACACTCAAAGAGCCCGAGATATACAAAAATATCATGCAAAAATCTAGGAGAGCCAAGTGGCTTCTCAATCCCTATGAGACCCCTCTGAAGGCACAGGCCCACTTGCCTAGGACTCCGGCTACACCGGCGCTCTGAGTGCACGGAGGGCTCAGGATCCCGAGGGGTAGCCGCAGTCTCAGCCACGAGAATGACTCCTCATCAGGCGCTCGATCTGTCCTATACCCCGCTAGCTCCGTACGGAGAGTCGATACCATCCTGGCCACATGCCAGACAGGGGAAAAGACGTCATTATGTATTCCAGCTGCTGAGGGCTCCCCTGCATCCACAGACAACTCTGCATGGGTCCTCTCCATGGGGATCATCAGGGTATCAGTGCATACCCTGCGAATCAGGTCTCGCCACTCATCGGCGGTCTCTGCAAACAAAGGAGAAAAAAAATTAGAAATAAAACAAGAGATAAAACACAAGATGCAAACAAAAGGAGAGATAGTAAACTAAGGCAATCCTAATTAAAAACAAACATTAAAAGGAAGGATGATAACTTACTCGGATCACCAGGCCTCCAGGATGGATCTCTAGGGTCTCGCACCTGCCACAGATGTCGCCGCTGACTGAGGTGCTCCTCCCTGTGGCTGGAGCAATGTAACGTCCTGCAACAGACTCATCCTCCCCACCATGGCCCTAGGAGAGTGGCTCCTCTGAAACCAGAGTAACTCTCTCTGCACTCTGCTTGGCCCTCTCTGCCTGCATGATATCCTGAGTGTTATGCCACTCAGGATCACTGTCCTCCTCAGTCTCCTCCTCTGTCTCTCCCCCTGTGAACTCCTCGGACTCGAAGTCTATGTCGATGGGGGTCATCGATGCTATGGGCAGGACCCGCGGCAATCTGAAGTAAGGGTGCCTGAGGTGCACCGGCTCTCCCTCGGGCACGTACTACCCTCCTAACCACAATAGGAATGCCAGGAGTAACAACTGTCCCAAAACCCCGGCCTCTAGGACCCCCTCTGGCCTCTCGAACTGACCTGTATACTGGCACTACTAGGGGAAGCATGCCCATGTAGGGTAGGCCAAACTGCTGAGGAACTCGGCCAAAGGGGTGTATCTCCACTCGCCCCACTCTATCAATAAGCTGCCTTGTGGTGGAGCAGGAGATCAAAGTAAGAGCCTCCTCGCCCCATATACCTGCCATGGTCTGATATGGTGTGGCCTCCATGTCATCGGTGGTCAGAGAAGCAACCGGCTGATGAGGTACTCTGAGCACCGACATATCTGTCCATCTGGCTGCCCTCACAGCTCCGGGATCTGTCACCTCTACACCTCTACCATAAGGAATGAAGTGCTCATAAACCCAACTCATGACCAGGGTCGGGTGGCTCAAAGACTGCCCCTTTAAACGGACTACCCTGTACAAGTCATGGTAGGTAGTCCCAAGTATGTCTTCTCCCCAGGCGTAAATCCAGCCATAGCCCTCGATCTGTGCAATGATGGGGGACCAGCAATATAGTAATGTGTCTCCTCCCTTGTCCCCGATCAATCTCGAGGCAAGGATCCCCATAATAGCCTGTCGAATCAAGGGGATGGGCAAGCTAGGAATAGACCGAACTCTGACCCCCTTCTTCGAACCCGTGGAGATAACTGCATCTCCCATATAAGTGGCCCACTATGCTATCTGGGCCCGCGAACCTGCTGTCTCAAGGGTAAGACGTCTCCCGATGATCGGGACCCCCAGAATACGATAAACATCCTCCAAAGTGATGGTCCACTCACCACGGACCCCTGGTAATCGGAAGGTGTTCCGATCAGCATCCCAATAGGAGAATAAGTCACAAAGAATGTGACTGGATGGTGCAACATGTGGAACGTGAGATACGTAGTATCCTGGCCCTCTGAAGAGTGTCCTCCTCATCCTGTGAAAGTGCATCTAGTACTGCCTGGGGAGCCAGTCACACTCTCTCTCTCTCGGCTCCACCGAATGTACTCCTCCCTCGCCTGCATACACCCAAAAACACACAAAACAGAGCAAGTTAGCATCCAAGTGATACTGGAAAGATCATGAAAACACATAGAAATGCTAAAAATGCAAAAACAAAAATCAAACAAGTGTTCTTTTGGCTTTCTGTGGAGAACCGCAGCCCTGAGCAGGGCGGCGGTTCAGTAAACTGCCGCCTAAAGGCGGCGGTTTTGTAACCGCCACCTTGAACAGGGTGACGGTCGTGTAACTGCTGCCCCTGGCATGGCAGAGGTCGTGTCCCGAAAACCCACATGGGTTTTATACCCTAAAAAGAAGCCTAAAAATGCCAAAAGAGGACCATTTTAACTAAAACAAGGCCTACCAAGTAGGTGCCCCCCCTAGATGGACCTTTTGAACCTAACATTTTCAAAAATAACCCCCCCCCCACGACAAAGATTTTAGCATTTTAAAATTGAGGGGGTAAAAACAATAAATTGAGGAAAACTAACCTATGATCTCGCGGGACGATGTTCCACTCGCGTAGGCATGATCGCTACCCTGTCACAAACGTTTTGACTCTACTCTCATAAGAAACCATCACCGTGGGTCCCCAGAGCTCAAAACCAACCAAATCAACACGCGCAAATGAATAGGAAAATGGGCCCACTTTTACATATATATAGCAACCTGACTTGTTTTGAATGTCCTAGTCTCGCAGGTTTGGAGCACCGATGAAGGTAAGTTTTATCCTCACACAAATGGTACGTCCTCATTTCCCATTATTTTAGCGTTTATTTTCCGATCTATTTTGTCTATCTGCACTTGATTCCTCTTTTCATTTTGCAGGTAGCGGGAATTTTGGATGGCGTCATTTTGACACACCGAACGTATCAGGTATAATTTCTAACTTCCCATTTCGGGACCCGCCATACTCGGACCCACTGTTTTACGCCTCTTCATGGCTAAAACGCTTCTCTGAGGGGGCAATATGTATGTACCCAAAATTGGAAGGTACTGCACCACCGGAACAACGTAACACGTGCCCCAATGATGATACAGGTCTCCTCGCAAGGTGTTCAGGATCCGAAAAATCCCTCTAAACATGCGTTAACATCCCGCATCCCCCGCTTAGCTCCTGCGTGCTTTTTTTTCTCTTTTCCCCTTTTTTTCTTGGCCTTTTGCTCTTCAGTTACGAAACCGCCGCCCTGCCCTGCGGTCTCGTGACCGCCGCCCTAAATAGGGCGGTCCTGTAACCGCCAGCCCTGCTCAGGGCGGCGGTCCTTTACGCGTTTTCCAGAATGCTCTTTTAACGTGACTCACGTAAAAATCAACGATTCACCAGCTTTTTTTCACCACCTTGAGCTTGCATTAATGATTTTGGTCCCCTGGAATAGTGTTTTGCCATTTTTTATAGTTTAAGAGATCAATTTGGTTTTTACCTTGGGTAAATGCAAATGCTATAAATAGCTGGCTTGTGCTCAAGCAAATGGCCCTTCACAATTTTCCTCTCATTTTCTCATTTCAGTAGTTCAGTCTTTTATTTTGATTAGGATTCATAGTTTAGTTCATTACATGCTTAGTTAGCATTCTCTTGTTGTTAGAAAGCCACATATCCATCTTGTGCAAATCTCAGTTGTTATTTCATCCAATCCATTGGAGTAGGATAGTTTGTTTGTCAATAGGAAGCCATTAAAGTTGTAGGTTTTGTTCTTTAAATAGGATAGTTTCAGGTTCTGGATGTTTTATGTTGCATGACTCGTAATAAATCCCGCTAGGAATTGCATAAGCCAAGCTCTGTACTCTTGCGCTGTCTCTCTCCTACTCGCATTATATTCAGTCTGTATCCTAAGTTGCCTTTGTCCCAACATCTACTTCTATTGATGCTAGCATTACACGCTTTTCTGGATCCACGTGAACATGAAGGAACGAGGAGATCACGCTGAGGGGACAAAATCACACACACGATCGGATTCGCCACTGTTCTGCAGAATCCAGGTTCTAGCTTTCAAAGTTATAATTAGAAGCATATCAAATAGAGTAGCCAATCACTTTATTTCAGTCAATTTTACTTTCGATATTGCCAGGGAAGCTGTGGGGATTGATAGTTTCTAAGAGACTATGATTCACTCCTCACTTCTGAGGTAGGATCAAGAGTCTTTCAAATAGATTAGATCAGTTATTTCATTGTTTAGAGTAGATCTACAAATTACACAGACAAGTAGCCACACTCGGTTACTTTGTTTGTTTTAGTCTGTTATTAGTATTAATTGTCAATTTCTAGATATATTAAAATAATTGCTCTTTCAATTTCATTCATATAAATTCATCAGAAAAACACAAAAATATAGAAGTTATATATGTTCTAGATATATTTCACATAGTTAATTTTACTTTGCTACTTTTAGTTCATATTGTTGCTTTTGTATGACAATCACGGGCCCTAGAGAGCCCAGGGAATACGTATTCGAACCAATCGTGCCCCAACCCAATCTCGTCACAGCGATAACTGATATTGATCAAAGTCTTAGGATCCAAATCTTCCGAACAACGACAAACTTACAACAGATCAGCTCACAGTTGAGCGGGTTGAATATAGAGGACGACCAAGCATATACGTTTTGGTCAAGTCAGCCAAACTACAGATTACCATAGATAACTATTCACATGACTGTGGAAGGGCTTGAAAGAGAGCAAACGTTCGGTTGTGATCCTTTGGTCCCACAACCAGACGCAGGAGATACTCTCACAGACATAGATACTAGTTTAAGAATTCAGGTTGCAAGAACACCCGTGAGATAGTCTGAGAAGATCACACAACTATTAATTCTGAATATAGAGGCTGAGAAGGCATACGACTATTGGATACTAGGGATTAGAGACTAATTCCGCACATGACCATAGCAGGTCTACAACAACCACGAATCTATGGTTGTGACCCACAAATCCCACAACCCAATGAGCCCACAGGTCAATCTGACGTTGATGCTGGCCTACGCACATTAATATTCAGATCTACTCCACTTCCACCTATCATCATCGAACAATTATCCTTATTAGACATAGTAGCTAACGAAGCTAAGGAGTTCTGGACTAGGCCAGAAGAATCACCCATAGAGTCAATTATATTTACTATCCACCCTATGACCTTATTTGGAGACATACACGAAACTATCCCAGGTCATTTTCCACGTATTCCACAACCCATAGACCGAATCACACCAGAGCTCGATATTGATTGGAGCCTTCGAGCAGTCATCCTTGCTGATCGATCTATCATGCTAGTTCAGGTTAGGAGGGCCTTCTTTGCCTTAGATTCACAAATTCCACTAGTGCGCGTCGAAGACATCAGATTGCCTAACTAGTTTGTTTGCATCCCATGCATATTCAATCCCCACCAGCTGTCTTGGCATGACCTCGGGAGGTCGGGTGCGAGGAAAAGTTACTTGTAGATTTCCACGCTCGCTTGTCACTTTTCCATCGTACAGTGACCATTGATGAGTTATGTCGCATGATCAAGAAGAAAAATCCCTCAAATGTGACCTTGAGCTGCATGATGTGCAACAAGATACCCTAAAGCGTTATAAACAAGAACAAACAAGGCTGGCATAAGAGGGAACCCCTGTCTAATAGAATGGAAGAGGCCGATAACATTGGATTAATGGCCATTGATCATAAGGAGAGCCAAAGCATTCGAAAATAGAGTTTTGACTACCGATATAAAGAAATCACCAAAGCCAAGGGCTTTGAGCATGGTCAAAATGAATGGCCATTCACTACGATCATAAGCCTTCTCAAAGTCAATTTTGAGAAATTAAGGCCTCTGCATAGACAACATAACCCATTCCATTCCTTCACACACATCTATAAGATTATCAAGAACATATCAAAGTTTAACAAAATTAGTTTATTCGGTATGAACAATTTTGGGCAACAAATTTGTTGTGGAGAGCTAAGGCCTTGGCAAGAATTTTATAAGAGACATTTAGCAAGGTGATGGGTCACCAATTATTCATTTGTTTAGGGTCTCCAACTTTAGGGATGAACTTGATGTTTCCTAGATTGATGAAACTCCCAAGAGAATTACATTAGAGAGCTTTATTATAGACACGAAGTAGATCAGGTCCCACAAAAGACCAAGTTGCTTTGTAAAATTTACACGGGAAACCATCCAGAACCGATGATTTGTCATTAGCTAAGCAGGGCAAGGTGACAAGGAGCTCCTCCAAGGTGAGAGGAGCTTTGAAGTGGGCCTACACTCTAGGGTAAATCTTAATACGTACCACATCAATACATCTTTGCAAGGCAAAAACTCACTCAATTGAAACCTCTTGAGCTTGAAAAACTAGACAATAGTGCTCTACAAAAGCATTTATGATCTCTGGTATCTCCGTGAGCTGCTAATGGGAATCATAGATAGCTTTTATGTGTTGACGAGCATGCTTGGTTCAAAGGGATTTGAAAATTATTTTAGAGGATTTGTCTCCCACCTTAATCCAATACAACCTTGACCGAATTTGAGTACCACGAGCCAAATGAGACTCAATGAGCTTGATCTTATGTTGGGTCTCAATTGTCTTAATCTGGAGAGGAATATCAAAAGGATTGGTCTCTAATAACAATGATATCCATATGAATTCTTTGTGTAGAGCCAAATCGTCTCGATTACGGAATCAGGCCACCTGCTTTCTGAAACGACGTAGAAATAGGGTGGTGTGCTAAATTGCCGCTTCCCACCATGAGATCTAGTTGGCAGTGAACGACAGATGTGGCACCACATTCCAAACCTTGTCAATGAGAGGGACCACCCCAAGGTGACCTAACAGAGTGACATTAAAATATAATTGATTATTGGGAACCTTGAAAGGACCCCCCACCAAACATCCTTAAATGTAATCGAGTGGTGATATGACAAAAGCACATTAGACCATACCTTGATAGTAGAGGAGCCTTGCATGTCAAAATCAAAATAAGTATGCTGTGAAAGAAGTGTACGTGCTACGCCCTTAACCTATTGCTTATACTAGGATATGAGTAGCCGACTTGTGGCTTACCATATCATTTTATTATATCATTTATACTTTCTCATGCTTAGTAGGTCGGCCTTGGTGATGGCCATAACATATGAATAGTATATATAGGGGATTGTAGGTAGTAGTTCATAATCATTTGAGCATTTGAGTATTATTGTATGGTTTGGAGGTTGCCCCCTCGAAGTGGCAAAGCTATTCTAATTACATATTGAGATCATTATTCTAGAATATTGTGTTATATTTCTGCTCATGATCTGAATTATACAAGTAATTTCATTACAAGTGGTATTAGAGCTGCGATCTGGGCCAAAATTAGGGCAAAAAACCCTAATTTTTGTTTCCACCATATATTGCAAACCATAGTGAATTTTTCAGAGATATTTTTACCAGAGTTGAGGAATATTTCATGTAAGGTTCCCTGAAAATTTCAGACTTTTTTGATTTATTTTGTAAAATTTATTACAAATTTAGGTTTTTTTCATAAAATCGCTCCCTAGGGTGCAAATTGTGGAATTTTTCAAATTCGTTACATTTTCGGAAAGAAAAAAATATTATTTGGGGTTTGTTCTTTAAGTTTGTTTATATTTGGCCGAATTTGTATCAAAATCTGAAACCCTAAAATTTGACTGTGATCCCTACATCCTACTATTTTGGGGCATCATGGCGGGGCCTTCCATAAGAGGAAAAAAGAATCCCATCACTCTCAGGTAAAACACCAGAAAAGGATGAGATATTAGTTGGGTATTTGGAGACAGAAGATATAGTTATAGATTCCTTAGGGTTAGGGTTTACTTCGATAGATCATAAAGTAAGTCAACTTGAGTTTAACTTGAGAGACCTCGAATCTCGGGTGGCCAACAAAGAAGATGTGGATAGGATTCGACAAATATTGGAGGATTTCATTCAAAAATTTAGAACACATATGATGGGTAATCATACTTATGTCAATCAAGGTGGTTAACATAATAGAAACATGAGCCAGAGTGGATCTTTAAGTGTGCACAATCGAGATACGAGCACTCTGCAGGCCCGTACTATGTTTCCAAAAGTGGAGATGTGCAAGTTTGATTGGAAAGGATCCACTCAAATGGATAAACCAAATGGAGAATTTATTTGAACTACATCAAATTCCATTAGGATAAAAGGTGACCATGGCAGCGTTGTATCTCGAACCTGACCAATTCGTCTAGTATCGATGGTTTATGTGCTCAAAGGCAAAAGAGTGGTCTCAATGTTACATGGACAGTATCACTGAAGAGTTACAATTACACTATAGTTCTAGTGTGTCAGATAATTACTTCAGCCAATTAGCAAAGTTGAGATAGACAGGATCTATTAAGGATTACATTGATCACTTCCAAAACCTTTCTCTGCGAGTGGAAAATATTACTGAAGAGAATCTGAATGACCTATTTCTTAGGGGTCTTAAGGATCAAATTGAGCATGAGGTGCGTATGTTTAATCCTCATAAGGTTTTTGATTCGATGATTATGGCAAGAAGGGCAGAGGAGAAATTTGTTTCAAGTAGGAGACAACATTTCACTTATACCAGAGATCACAACACCTTGGCCCCAACACTCCTTCGACTAATTAGATTGAAACCTCAACAAATTGAAGAAAAAAGAGAAAAAGGGTTATGTTTTAACTGTGACGGTAAATTTGGACCCGGACATAAATGTGCTGAAAAGAAGTTGTTCTACATTGATGGGCCTAGTGAAGATGAAGAGAAGGATGAAGATTCAGAGTTAGAGGTCTTGGTTGACCTAGAGGAGGAGTCAAGAGATCCTCATCCAATGATCTCATGCCATGTAATTTCAGGTATTAGCACCCCCCAAACCCTAAAGGTGGTTGGATTCCTAAAAAATAGAGGGTCACAATGTTGATTGATTTAGGAAGTACTCACAACTTTATCAATCATAAGTTAGCAGTGCGCCTAAACTATTTCATTTATCCTGCTCCTGAATGTCAAGTAATGATTGCTGATGGAGGTACTGTTACTTGTTATGGAAAATGCAATAGCATTAAGCTTGCTATGGGAGATTACATACTAAATAGTTCCATGTATGCCATTTCCATGGGAGGAGCAGACATTGTGTTAGGGGTTCAATGGCTTACCACTTTGGGAACCATTGAGATGAATCTCCAAGACTTGTTCATACGATTTCACTCTGAAGGAAGGACTTTTGAGCTAAGAGGCTTAAGAGCAAAGTCTCCACAAATAGTAAGTTCTCATCGGATGCACAAAATGCTAGAAAAGGGTGCAGAGGGATTTGTGGCACAACTTTTTTCATTGGATGCTCATCCTTCTAAGGACATTATACCATTAGATATGCAAGTAGTGTTAGATACACACTCTGTTGTATTTGAAAATATACCAAAGGGATTACCTCCAAAGAGAGATCATGATCTTATTATTCAGTTATTACTAGGAAGTCAACCACCTAACATCAGACCTTATAGGTACCCATATGTGTAAAAGAGTGAAATCGAGAAGATTGTACAAGAGATGTTGGAAGCAAGAATCATCCGTCATAGTCAGAGTGCTTATTCTTCTCTAGTAGTGATGGTACGGAAGAAAGATGACATGTGGCACATGTGTCCTAATTATAGGGATCTTAATAAGTACACAATTAAAGATAAGTTTCCTATTCCTGTAATTGATGATTTGCTTGATTAGTTGCATGGTGTTGTTTATTTTACAAAGCTTGATCTTCATTCGGGATACCACCAAATCAGAATCAAGGATGAGGATGTTCATAAAACTGCCTTTCAGACACATGAAGGCCATTATGAATTCCTGGTAATGCCTTTTGGACTCACAAATGCACCTTCTACATTTCAAAGTTTGATGAATTCTATTTTTAAGTCATTCCTGCGGAAGTTTGTCTTAGTGTTTTTTGATGATATATTAATTTATAGCAAAACACGAGAGGAACATTTGCATCATGTAAATAAGGTTTTGGAAACCCTTGAGCACCATCAACTTTATGCAAAGCCCTCTAAGTGTTCTTTTAGACTCAAGGAGGTTGAATATTTGGGTCACATTGTCTCTCATGAAGGGGTTAAAGTGGATCCTAATAAGATCAAAGCCATGATGGAGTGGAAGGTTCTAAAAACTCTAAAGAATCTATGATGATTTTTGGGGCTTACAGGTTATTACCGAAGATTCATAAGGCATTATGGAAGCATAGCTGCGCCTCTCACATATTTATTAAATAAGGACTCCTTCCATTAGAGTGAGGATGCAACCAAAGCATTTGAGAAACTAAAGGAGGCCATGTGCACTACTCTAGTCTTGGCTACTCCAGATTTTTCCAAAACATTCATTGTTGAATGTGATGCATCAAGGGTGGGTATGGGGGCAGTTCTCATGCAAGAAGGTCATCCTATTGCCTTTTTGAGCCATCAATTCAAAGGTAAGAATATTCCCAAGCCGACTTATGAGAAGGAAATGCTAGCCATACTTCATGCAGTAAAGCAATGGAGACCATATCTCATAGGAAGACACTTAAAAGTGAAGACAGATCATGATAGTTTGAAATACTTCTTGGAGTAGTGTTTATCATCTAAAGAACAACAAAAATGGGTCTCCAAGATGTTGGGATATGATTTTGAGATTATCTATAAGAAAGGGAAGGAGAATGTAGTTACGGATGCTTTGTCATGGAAAGATGAATCAACTGTAGCCTTGTTATGTGCCATATCCATATTATAGGAAGATTGGATAGATGAGGCAAGGTCTGAATGGAGAAATGACCCAACCACACAAAACCTCATTCATCATCTCCAGAATGATCCAAGCATGTCTGAAATTTTTTTACTAAAAGGGGATGCTTTATGGTATAAAGATAGACTATACCTATGTAAAAACTCTAATCTTAAAAATAGGATTCTATCTGAGCTTCACTCTTCTCCAGTAGGGGGCACTCTGGATTCTTAAAGACTTATCATCGAGTCAAACAAGATTTCTTCTGGGAAGGGCTCAAAGGGGATGTCCAAAAATTTATGGCAGAATGCATGGTTTGTCAGCAAAATAAGGGTGAAACAGTTCAATCCCCAGGGCTTCTACAACCTCTATCTATTCCTAGCCAGCGGTGGGAAGAGGTTTCCATGGACTTTATCACAGGATTGCCTAAATCTAAAGGAAAAAATGTCATCATGGTTGTGGTGGATAGACTCACCAAATATGCTCATTTTTGTGCCTTGGCACACCCATTTGTTGCAAGCACGGTAGCAACAACCTTCATGGACACAGTTCAGAAGCCTCATGGGACACCGAAGATTATAGTAAGTAATCGAGACCCTATATTTACTGGTAATTTTTGGACTGATTTATTCTCATGTTTGGGTACTTAGTTAGCTCGTAGCTCTTCTTATCATTCCCAATCTAATGGGCAAGCAAAAGTTGTAAATAAGTGTTTGGAGGGATATCTCCATTGCTTTACGTCAGATAAACAAGCAAGATGGGTCTAATATTGGTTGCCACTTGTAGAAAGGTGGTATAACACTTCCTTCCATACTTCATCTAAAATGTCTCCTTTTTTGGCACCATATGGGTACCATCCACCGTCCATCACATCATCATTGAGAGGACAATCACAGGTTAGAGTAGTAGAAGAACATATTAAGTATCAACAAGAGGTCCTCTCTAGTCTCAAGGAGAACTTGGTCATGGCACAAAACTGCATGAAGCAACATGCTGATCAACATCGCATGGAAAGGCATTTTGAAGTCGGTGATTGGGTTTTTGTGCGGTTACAACCATATAAGCAAATGTCTTTGAAACAAAAACAAAAGGATAACAAAGTTTCACCAAAGTATTATGGCCCCTATCAAGTATTGCAGAAGATTGGTACTGTAGCATACAAATAAGAACTTCCACAATCAACTAGAATGCATCCAGTCTTTCATGTGTCTTGCCAGAAGAAAGTAATTAGACAGAGAGTATTAGCCCAAACAGTGTTACCTGAGCTCGATGAGGAGGGGAGAGCCATCTTGGAACCTGAATGCATCCTTCAAACACACACTAAAAGATTGAGGACACGGGTTATTACTTAGTACTTGATCAAGTGGAAGAATATGGACAATGAAGATGCAACATGGGAAGATGTGACATTCCTGCAGCAACACCCAGAGCTTCTCAACATTGGGGACAATGTTGCTTTGAAGGGGAAGGGCATGCTACGCCCTTAACCTATTGCTTATACTAGGATATGAGTAGCCGACTTGTGGCTTACCATATCATTTATACTTTCTCATGCTTAGTAGGTCGGCCTTGGTGATGGCCATAACATATGAATAGTATATATAGGGGATTGTAGGTAGTAGTTCATAATCATTTGAGCATTTGAGTATTATTGTATGGTTTGGAGGTTGCCCCCTCGAAGTGGCGAAGCTATTCTAATTGCATATTGAGATCATTATTCTGGAATATTGTGTTATATTTCTACTCATGATTTGAATTATACAAGTAATTTCATTACAGTACAGTCGAGTCTTTTTAGAACCCAATCATATCCTTCTCGAATATTGGCGTAAGTATACCAAGCTTGGGCTTTAAATTCCTGTCACCGTACGAGTACTAGATCAGAAAGTCTCCAACGAATTTTAAAGAAATACTAGGATGTATGCTCATTGACACACCAACACATAGGAAGGGTGCTACATTTATCATCTGGATGCTCTATCATATTAAAGTCATCGTACACCAACCAATATCGGTAGGTAAATTATCACCTAACCATTTCCATAAAGTTGTTCTTTCTTAGCTGTCATTAGGGGCATAAGCATTAAGAATACCAAAAGTAATATCATTTATAGCCATAATCACCCACACAGTCCAATTAGTAGGATCTTGGCTCGAGGCAATGATTAAGGCCAAAAATTTCGGTCTAATGGAAATGCTAGCACCACCCTTACCATCAATGTGTTGCGTATGAAAATGCGTAATATCTAGGGAAATGCAAGTTAGAGTATTCTGCAGCAAAAAACCATAAATTTTAATTTCCTATAAAAAATAATATCTAAACCATCAATACACTGACAAGTTATACGAACAAAGGTTTTTTAAGAGGGCCTTGTTAGACCCTGAACATTCCATGATATGAAATTCTTGTAAAATTAGTCATATCAAACTCCCCCTGCCCATTTGTAATTCCATCATCCGAGCTGAGAATGGAAAAAATATTGGCAAGTGGAATCTGGTATGAATCAAGAAGTTCGACTTGAATGGAGCGACGTTTATCCCCTTTATCCCTTCACATGCTATGGGACACATCTTGGGGTGGTCTGTGATAGTGTCATAGAGGAAGAGAGGTTGAAGCAAGATTCCCATATTTCTCAGAACTTGAAAGAAAAACCCGGCTCTGCGAGGGTTTGGATGGAATGGAAATTGACGGGTGGGGTGGCTCCAATCCCGACTCATCCTTGGACGGAGGAGGGGAAGGAGAGTGGGTAGATAGAACCTCTTGAGAGAGTTTCACACTAAATCCCTTCTTATTCCCTACCATAGTCTAACCATCAGTTGGAGGGTCATCCTTCGGCTTGGAAACCATGGGTTACATCATTGCTAGCTTAGAACGAGCTAGTAACGTAAAATCACGAATGTGGTGGTTCAAGGCTTGATAGTAAAAACACATGTTGGGGAGGTTAAAATAAACCAACTTTTGAGAGATACACAGGGACCCAACTTGAATATCGAGGTGGTCTGACAACTCTTTCGCAAGGTTAACTTCAACATACACACACTTGTTAGGTCGAGCGAAAAAGAATGACTCTTGTTCATGGAAAATCACCCCGCCAATGGGTTTTATAATCTTTGTCAAAAAGGACTAGAGATGAATAGGAAGACTAGGAAGTTCAATCCAAACAAGAATATTTAAAGAGACATGGCTGGTGGGACTAAAATCGGGAGTCCATCGAGAAAGCACTAACAGGGTATTTCACAAATACCAACAAGTTGCTTTAAGTAAGAGGGCTTGAATCTGAGAGGGCTCACGAAAAGAGCACAACTAAAACCCTTTGGTGAGGTAATGGATACCTTAAACCAGGATATCGCTGGACTCCCAATGGTTTTTATCCTGTTTTGAAGGTAGGCTTCTAAGGGAATGCAACCACAAAAATAAGCAATAAGGCAATTATTTTAATACCACTTGACCACAGGGTCTAAAATTTTAGTAGAAATACCAACATCCGGGGAGAATTCAGATAACATACATCATCATAAAATTTCGAAACAAACTTCAGTGAGCGCTTGGGAGCCATTTCTACCTTTAGTTGCAACAATCGTTGCAATGGAAGGAGATGCGGCCATATACAGGAAACTTACCGCCTTAACGGTGGGAAACTAGTCAGGTTTCACTATGATGGGACTATTGGGATAACCATAATAAAGTTAAGGAGGCATCGTTCATGCGATATCATAAGTCAAGCGAATGCATAAAAAAACCCTAGCAGAGAAGAAGTTCTATTTACACTACTCTAATATTGTCTTTTTACTTATTAATAATATATATTTATAATTAAATAATCAGTCATTAATAATATTTGATTTATAATTATAACATCTTGTTATATTTTGATTTATTTTAATATTTAGTATTTTTAAATATTATTTTTTTAAATTGAAATTTTATCAAAAATAAAATTTATATCTATAATAATAAATAATGAAGAATAAAATTGTGTTGCTACTTTTTTATTGTACTCTAATTTTTTGTAATTATTATTTTAAAATTTCTTTCTATTTTTTAATATTTTTTTCCAAATTTTATAACCACTTTTTACCTTCTTTTGTTAATTTTTCAAAAAAATATACGAATAATTATAATTAATTATAAAAAATAAACAAATTACTTTAACTAATTCAAAATGTTCACGCAAACTCTGGAAGGCCCCATTCTGTTGATGTGAAGAAATTGAAAATCTTGGTTGAGCGAATCAATGGTGCAGACCTATCTTAGAAGTGAGGTGTACATACTACGTAGAATAGTTTGGGCGGCGCATACAGACGAGGTGGAAGTTAGAACAAAAAACTGCACTTCTCGAGGAAAAGCGTACATGAAACTGATGTAAGAAAGCCGAGGGAAATTTCCATGAGCTTGTCTTCTGCAACTTGTTTGGAAATCCTTGAGCTTATTTTCAATTGATATAACAAAATGAGCTTTGATTTTATTTTACTTTTTATAACAGAAATGGCAAAGCGTGTCACGATCTCCAATATTATGTAAAAAGTAGTAGTTTTTTACAAATCTCAATTGTGTCGACAATTAAACATGTAATGTATGTATGGACATCAATGCATTGCATCTTTTTCTACTTTCCTAATCACCACCATCATCAAAAAAATTCTTCATTCTTCCGCACCGCTTATCTTGGTTTCCTTCCCACCACGAATCTGGATACAAATAAAAGGTGCTCCTGAGATTATGCGTTCCCAGATGATCTGATTCCAACCCAGGTGAGTCTCTCTGTTTGGTCCCAGTTTATCAATATTTTAAGATTGTTTTCCTTTCATTTTAAAATTTTTTCTGGTTGAGGTCTTCAATTCTCAAAGGTTTTGTTTCGAGAACATTTTTTGCGAGTCCCTTTTATATTCCTTGTGTTGTCCCATCCTACTGGCATATTCAAGTTCCAGAGAACTGAAACCTCTTACCCTCATCTGTAAAACCCTATTTATTCAGACTCCCACAAGTAGGAGTTATGATTTTATGTAGAAACACCAGGAATTAATTTTTCAAAGAAGATTATTGATCTTACTTTTCTTAAGCGTTGTAGAGATAACTACATTTTTACTAATTTTCCCTGTATTTCTCATTCCCTTAAAAATAAAAAATAAAAGGATGGAGAAGTCATACCAGATTTCAGTTGGATGGAGAAGTCACACCCAATGGACTCATCAGGGTGGCAAAGTCTCAGTTTCCTACCATTTCATAATTCAAATTCAAAAGTTTCAAAGGACAATCTGCATTCCGGCTCTTTGGCAACGCGCTCCTTTCCATTCCCGGAAGCTCTAATCCTGTTAAGACTCCACAATAGGCAGACGAACTCTTCTTTAGTCACCCATGGCCATGCCATCACTCTGAAATCCCACTCCCAGCCTGAAAAGGATCTACCTTTGGCCCATTCGGATAAAGCTTCCTCTTCACATCATGCTGATTCCTCTAAATCCTGGGAGGGTTCAAAATTTGACTCAAATGAAATATCCCTAGAAATCCTGGCTCAAGACGCTAAAGTGATTTTGGGGGAGGAAGACGGGTTGGTGGGCCGAATTGCCCTATTCTCAAGTAGAGTTGTGATCGAAAAATTCAAAGGGAAATGGATTTCCACAGAAGATATCACTTCTTGGTGCGAAGATCAGTGGGGTCCGGGTCTGAGAGTCCACTTCTTAGCCAAGGGTTTCTTCCTGATGTTTTTTTCGCAGCGAAGCTAAGAAGGAGTATGTTCTCCTAAACCAGTCCTCCTTCCTATCAAAATGAGGGCGTCTTCTGCAAGTGTGGGTTCCAAACCCCGACCCTTCCAAGATCGCCACAGAAGCTCAACATGTTTGGGTCCTCCTTTATTCCCTTCCTATAGAATATTGGAATCCCAAGATATTGTCAAAAATCTGCGGAAGCTTGGGGAAAGTTGTTTAGATCGATTCTAGGACTTTGGAAGGACCCCTTACCACATTCGCAAGAGTGTACATTGTTTATGACCCCTCCAGACCATTCCCAGATGCAATATCAATCCAAGGACCCACATGCACTTGGTATCAAGCCATGGAATATGAAAACTTCTCACAAAAATGCTTCAAACGTGACATCTCAGGAAACTTCCAGGTGGAATGCAAAACCCTCCCAAAGTCTTTTAGATCAAAATGAGTTTTGAAGATCACTCAGATGAGGAAGCAAGATTAAAAAATCTCTTCAATTTCCAATCCAAAAGAAATAATCTCATATTTGAAGGGAGTTCTATCTCTACAAACTTTCCTTAAGGATTCAAAAAACATCATGGAGGAATTTGCCAGATTTTACCACCTGGTTCAAGAAGGGATTCAATCGGGCCATGGTGAATCAGTGGAGGCCTTAGAAACTTGGATGAAGGGGAAGGATGTGTCTCCTATTTATCTTCAAGATTCTCTGGTGGCTAATAAACTGGGGGTAGAGGAGGAATCATTTCTAGTGGCCGGTCCTACTTTAGAATGCTCACTAGCAATCACTCCAGGCATCTCCAAATCACCTGATGTTGGCCCTTTATCTCCAGTGGGCAGACCACCTCAGAAGCCAAAGTCAACAAAGAGATTGTTGAAGGTAAGCAGAGCCAAATAATTTATTTCTTTCCAAAAGTAAGTAGGGAGGGCTCATCTCTCCTGAAGAAAAAATGAAGATCTTATCATGGAATGTTAGGGGTCTTAAGGCCGCTAAAAAACAATGCTTAGTTAAGTGTTGTATTCTTGAGAAAGAAGCAGATATTTGTCTCTTACAAGAAACTAAAATATCCTCTTCAGAGATCAAAGGTTGTGGTCTCTCTATAATCAAAGGTTGGTTAGGGCTCTCAGTTGACTCAATTGGTGCCTTTGGGGGTTTGGGTATTTTCTTCCAGTCACAAAAGCTTCATTTTCTTTGATCAAAGAAAAATATCACATACAATGGTGTCAAGTTCAGGTTATTCATACCGGTGTGTCATTTCTTCTGTGTAATGTTTATGCTCTAAACAACTTAATTATTAAAAGGAATCTGTGGTTAGAACTATCTAGAGACCTATAATCCCATAGAGATGCTCTAATTTTGTTTTCTAGGGATTTCAATTCTATAACTTCAAATAGGGATAAGAGTGGCGGCATCTCTAGAAATCCTCAATCTCAATTCGATTTCTACTCCTTCATTCAAAATTCTACCTTGCTAGACTTGGAACCCAAGCAAGGTTGGTTCACTTGGACAAATTAAAGGTTCGACTTCAGTAGGATTGTTGAAAGATTAAATAGATTCTTGGCTAATGACAATTGGATTCAACAAAACATCATAATGGAAAGTGCGATTCTTCCAGTTTCTAGGTCAGATCACTTCCCCATTTCCTTGTTTATCTCCTTGGATCTTCCTTCGAGAAAATACCCATTCAATTTCAAACTAATGTGGCTTAGAGATGCCTCCTATCTGGGTTAATTCAAGAATGGTTTTCCTCCTACAACATAAAAGGTATGAAGATTTTCATTCTTTCCCAAAAACTATCTAGAATTAAGGGACAGTTGATTGAGTGGAATAGGAGTCACTTCAAGAACATATTTGAGGAGAAGAAAAGAGTTGAGGTGGGAATCAAGGAGTTGAATAAATTCATATTCCTATATGACATGGGTCAAGATGAATACGTGAAGGAGAAATCACGGCTGTCGGAATTGGGTGAGATTATATTGAGAGAGGAAATTATTTGGAAGCAGAAGTCTAAAGAATTATGGTTAAAGGAAGGGGAAAAAAACACAAAATATTTCCATTCTTCCCTTAAGGCAAGGTGGAGCTCCAATTATATATCGAATTTGAAATCCTCACAAGGGGATTGGATCACTAAGAAACCAAGGATTAAGGAAGCATGCGTCTCCTACTTTCTTGCTCTTTTATCTGGAGACACTCTTTCTCACCAGAACTCCTAAAATTCCATGTTTTCCTTGATTTCAAAGATGGTAAATGAGGCTGGGAATATCAAGCTTATGGCTCTGTTTTCGGTAGAAGAAATCAAAATAGTGGTCTTTTCCATGGAGCGAGACAAAGCCCCAGGCCCGGACAACTTCCCTACTACCTTTTTCCAAGATTTTTTGGAAATTGTGGGTTCAAATGTTTGGGAGGTGGCTAAAGAATCTAGATCCATAGGTAAAATTCTTAGTTCCTTGAATCATACCTTCATTTGCATGTTCCCCAAAAAACATCTAGTGGAATCCCCGGATGATTTCCACTCGATCTCTCTTTACAATACCACTTATAAGAAAATTTCTAAAGCTATTACTATCCACCTCAAACCATTCCTAGAGGGACACATTTCCAAAGATAAATGCAGATTCCTTCAAGGAATATCTATATATGACGACATCATTCTTTCCCATGAACTCATGCATTCCTTGTCTCTGAATCATCATCCAGGTATGTTATTAAAGTTGGATTTCAGTACTCTCTCTTTGGATGGGCCTTCTCTGAAACTTAACCGAACCCATGAGTCCGATCACTCCAACTCGGATAAGGAGAGTGTCCATCCTCTTGAGAGATCTTTGTACTTGGATCTTATGGAATGTAATCCTCTTATTGCAAAGATGCTTCCGTAGGATAAATGGCATATAGTTCAATCAAAGAAGGGGAAGAAGGGAAGGCACTAACTTCTCTTTCTCTCCTTTTCTCCTTGTTGTCCTTCTTTTCCTCTTTATTTTCAGCTGCATTCCCCTCTTATCCTTATTCTTCCCACTACTGCTACTAGTGGCAGTTATTCTGCTGGTTCTTCTTCTTCTTCATTTTTTCTGCAGTTTATTGTTGCAAGTGGACAACAACTTCTACTCTCATTTTCTTCTAGTTTTTCATTGATTATTTTCTTCTTACTTCGAACCGTCTTGGTCCTTTACTCACTTTGCTTCTAGGCTTCTTCACTTCACTGCTACATTGTTATATCTGGCCATAGGGGCCCTTGTAAAAGGATGCGGGTCCTCCCAAAACCCCCACTTTACCCATATCTAAAAAAATTTGGATTTCAGTAAATCCTATGATAGGTTGAATTGGAGATTTCTAATTCAAGTAATGTTGAATCTTGGTTTTAACAAGGAATTTTTTAACTGGGTATTCAATTGCATTGCTACACCAAAATTCTCTGTCCTAGTGAATGGTTCAATAGAAGGAAGCTTCATAGGCAATAGGGGGATAAGGTAGGGAGACCCCCTTTCCTCTTTTCTCTTTCTTCTAGTTGAAGATTCCCTTAGTAGAGAAATGTATAAAGCCATCCAGGATGGGCACTTGTAAGGTATTCTGATTGTAGAGGGGTCGGATCCCCTTTCCCATCATCAATTTTACACCTTTCTTTTCGGGGTGGCCACAGTGAATGAAGCCAAAAAAATTGGAGACATTCTCGAGCAATACTCCCAAACAACTGGATAAGTAATCAGTTTACCCAAGTACTTTCTTTTATTTTTTAACTCATCTCCCTCTCTGCAAAGACGTATCAAATAGATCATAGGATTCTCAAGTGAAACTCTTCCTCAGAAATACTTGGGTATTCCCCTCTTCACTGGAAAAGGTAAAACCATTATGTGGAATGATTTATTACAGGTGTTTGAATAAAAATTTTCCTCTTGGAAAGGAAAGTGGCTCACCTTTGCTAATAGACTTCTTCTTATCAAATAAATTCTCAATTCCCTCCCCACTTATATGATATCAGTCTTGAGAATGTCGAAATCAATCATTCTGAAAATAGAGAAATCGTTAAGGACTTTTCTTTAGCAGGGTATAGGTTCAAAGAGAAAATTTCATCTTGTCAAATGGGAAGAGGTAAAAATACTAAAGGATCTGGGAGAAGCAAACATCCTGGACTTGAAACTTCATAATACCACCTTCGGAGCCAAACTTATTTAGAATATTATCTCCAATATGTACAACTAGATCAATAAGAACTTGCTTCAAAAATATCCTCCTTCAAACAGACTGGAATGCATAATTACAAGTCAGGAGCTTCCGATAGGCTCCCACATATGGAATTTTATTTTATCTTGCAGATAGGTCCTCTCAGCTTTGGCCTCTTGGAAGATATTGAATGGGGAGCTGACCAAATTTTGGGAGGACTCCTGGAACGGTCATCCGGTACTGCTCTCTAACAATGAGCTTGAACCTCTTAGAGAAGTTACGAAAGCAGCTTGGGGTGATAAGGTTGCTAATTATGGATATCAAATGGAGGATGGCTCTTTGGTTTTCAGGTGAAAATCAGTAGAGGATTTAGATTTTCACCAAGCCTTCAGAGACCTTTTCAAATGTATCATTAGTTCTCGCAAAGCCAACTTCTCCCTTTTTCAGGATCAAGTTCTTTGATTAGGAAATAATTTTGGACAGTATAAAAAACAATCTGGCTATGATTCTCTCTTGATGAGGGAAGTTAGAAACCCTTCTATGTGGATGGGATGTTGGGATCCCAACTACATGCCAAAAGTAGGGGCCTTTAGCTAGTTGGTGTATGTAATGCCCAACTTTCACCCCCAACTATTAATGAAGTATCCTTTTTTTCCAACATGGCTATTATAAAAAAATAAAAAAATAAAAACTAAGATAAAATAAAATTTAATTTAATGGGGGAAGTTATTATGTTTGGCGCAGTGAGTTGTTGAATTGGCAAAGGAAAATAAAGGAGGGTGGTGGAAGAATTTAATGGAGGTGTTTGGGTGAGGACCAACTAACTAACATGTTGCAAGAGTGGAGCAGGGTATGGGCATCCAAAAGGGCCTTTCAAACCTATCACATTCCTTACATAATTATTCAACCACTTTATTTGAGATCTAAAGCATAGACCATACTGAAACCCAATATTGCATTGTAAATTTAGCAGTAATATGGATAGTTCCAACAATTTAAATAAGGCAACGCGAGGCAGGGGTAGGGGCTATCTCATTTCATGGACATCAATGTAGGGTTCGATTCTTCTTACTCTAGCTTTACATAGATTCTCCAACCTAGCTTGGAGATGGATGCCTTAGATTATAAATCTCTCTCAAGGTCTATGGGATTAGACCACGATCCAGTCTAGTTCTATGATTACAATAACAATAATTCTAATCCCAATATCTCCTCATATTATTGTATACAACTTGATTTATCTAGGTCTGTATTTTCTTTGAAATGGGTTCTTTGTTTCCAAGAGCCAAGGGAAGTTTCTGCCTATCGCTGTATTATTTGTTGTAGGAAAAAAGAAGAAGAAAAACAAATTAAGGATTAAGAGGTGTTCACTCAGGTGTAATGAAATGTTGTATTAGATTTTCCTCTTCTGCTTTTAGCAAATGTGCTACGTGCAATGTAGCCTCTGTAAAATCTTGTTAGGCTATGTGATGGTTACACTTCGTTGTTCTTTCTCTTTACCTTTGATTATGAGTATTTGTTGTACAAATTAAGACATTAAAAGTGTCATTTCTGCTATCCCACTTATGTCTTGAAAGATTCATCTTTTCCACTCTTCTTCTACGTGAAACCATTTGGATTTTTGTTCATTGTATGGAAGAGAGGGTCCGTTTGGGGGCACTACACACCTTGCCTCTACATAGAGCCCACGTGGAGATTCAACAAAAGGGCAAGGATATCCAACAAAGCATAAAAGCTAGAGAAATTTTGTTAGATGTGGTAGTTTCAAATACTTTGGTAGACGTGTATGTAAAATATGGAACCTTACACAGAGTGGGTGAACTAATTGACAAAATGTCTATTAAAAAAATGTAGTTTTGTGCACAGTGTTGACTACAAGTTTTTCATGAAACGTACTTGGAAAGTCTCTCATGGCTATATTTTTGATTGGTGGTAGACACAAAATCCATTCGTAGATATGGAGGTTACAAAATGGTTAAGGAAACATGCATCAAATTTACATTTTATAGTAGTAATGAATAAAACTGAAGCAATTTATGATCATGCTAGTGTTTCTTTGATGTCATAAATGGGAGAAGCTCATAGTTTGGGTTTTGGGAACCCTATTCCAATATTTTCTAAAATTGGAGAGGGCATGGATGAACTTTATGAGTATCTTCTTCCTCTCTTGGAGGATATAGGGGCACACCCCTATAAAGATTGTTGCTTCTACTGTAGATACGTGTAGACAAGAGAATAATGTAAATAAAGAGGATATTAAGAAGTTGCCTCCGTAACTAGGAATTTTGGGGTGCCCAAATGTGGCTGTAATGTCCCCATTTTGCAGACCCTTGGCCTATCTTTCCCCGTAAGCTTTGGGATGTTGCAAGTGGAAAATTGTATTAAATAACTAAAATATTATTACCTAGAGAGTGATTTTTATCATTTGACATTATAAAGAAATAATTATTTATTTATGTAATTTATTTAATTTAATTCTCACAATGTAAAATTCAAAAGTGAATTAATTAAATAACTTTTGGGTGGCTTTTAATATTAAAATCTCCCTTAGAAAGGGGACACCACACCTAGGGAGGATAAACTAATTTTATTTAATGATTTCCCTCTCCTAGGGATTTTTAATTTTGTGCCTCCTTGTTTATAAAAGGAGAGCTTGGGATCATTGTGAGGTTGTGTTGGATTGATCATTTGATTTTCACTCCATTCTTGGAGTAATGGGATGTATGCCCATGGGATGTATTCCCTATCTCTCTCTCTTTCATTGTAAGCTTCATTTGAAGCCTCTGTTGAAGATATTGAAGACTCTCTTGTTCCATTCCTTGAGTTCTCTAGTGTTGATGTGTGTTTTGTGCATTATTTCTGCATTAGAAGATTGACGCATTCATTTAGATTGAAATATTGCATGTTGTTGATGAATGTTGAAGGGTTTTAGAATGTTCTATGATCTAATTTTTAATATTGCAATTAATTCAAGCTATGGCGAATTGTGTTGGATCATGTTTTTCCATATTTTGAGGGTGAACAAATTAAAATTTAATCTGATGTATGTTGGCATAATTTTCCAAGTGTAGGACTGTTATTTGGAGGGTATTTGAAGCATATAAATAGCTGATAATAATTTATGCCATTCACTCTAACCCTAGCAATGGGTTTAGGGATTTTGGGGGTTATTTGGAAGGTTTTCGGTGGTCTAAAAATTCATATTAATATCTCTTTTGGAAGATATTGAATTATAGAATAATATGCACTTTATTTCATAGCAAAAACCTGAGTATTGAGCAAGTTATGAATTTTCAAAGTTTCATCTGTCTGTGAGCAATATTTAATTATTATGTGCTAGAGTTTCATCTACATAGTTTCAGATTTCGTGGGTTGATTTGCATGCCTTCTACTTATCCAAAAATTTTGTTCTATAGCTTGTTTGAAAGCTAAACATTTGAAGAGTATTTTGGCATTGGTTTGATAGAAAAATATTGGGTGGTGAAGGAGTTATTAATTTTTGAAGTTTCAAGTAGTCTAGTGCATTTATTAATTAATTACTGTTGTAATTAATTTCAGATTTGAAGAGATTAATTTCCTAACTGATTCTCCCATCTAATCCACCACCTTGGCTCACTCCAACCCCATCTGGGTTCTATTGAATCTTAAATTGGATTATTTGAGGTTGAACTATGAGGGTTTAGTTCTTCTAGAGTCAATTCAATAAATTAAATTGCATATTTGGATAATATCGCAAAAGGGGATATTACAGTGGTATCAGAGAAACATTCTTCCATCCTTTTGGGTTTGTTTATAGAGTAAAACATAGAGCTTGATAGTGATGGGGGTTTGAGGACCAAGCTCTATAAACTTGGAAAAGGGATAAAGAGGCCTTCATTTGAGACGAGTGTGTTGCTCAATATTCTGGAAGAATTAGCAATTTGCTTAGCAAAAATGGAACAAGATGATTATGGATCCATGCTTCTTGCAAGGGATTCCTTGGTGATGCAATTGGCTAGGCACGAAATTTTAGATCATGAAGATGGGGAAGTAAGAATCATGGTCATTATCTACATTAGTGAGGTTATGTGGATTACAACCCCAAAACTGTCATATAGTGATGCCATCATGGAGGATATTTTTGAGGTCATGGTGGGAAGTTTCCAAGGCCTTTGGAACTCACTAGCCCTTGCTTTGGTAAGAGGGTTAAAATTTTGAACACCATAGAAAAAGTAAGATATTGTGTGAAAATTATGGATCTAGAATGTAATGATCTTATTTCTCACATGTTTGAAGTGTTCTTTGATGTTATACATAATGCTCATACTCAAGAGGTAATGGTTCCCATGCAAACCATTATGTCTTTGGTGTTAAATGAATATGAGAGTCCCCCACCACAATTGCTATCACTTCTTGAGGAAGGATTGAGTCAAGAAAACTCATGTGTTGCTCATACACTTTCCAAAGGTGATTTAGAGCAATGTTCAAGCAAGTTGAAGGAAAATATGGCAACCAATTGTATGATTCTTCAAGGTATAAGTTCTTTGGTGTTTAATGATAAGGATTTGGTATCTAATACTTGCATGAGAGTTGGTACTTGCATAAAAAAATCAGATTTAGTTCAAAGGGAAGAGAAGGAAGAAGAGCCCCTAGATGCAAATAAGAAAGGTAAAGATTCATTATTGATTGAAGAGGTTTATTTTCTTTTGTATGATTGCATCCATAATGATAAAATGATCATGGGAGATGAATCCAAAAGGAAAGAGAAATATGATTTGAAAATTTGCAAGCAAAATGAGGGCAGCCAAGAGGTAACCAATGGTCATTATTTAGTTGTTACTAATGTTACTTGGGTTGAGAATAAATACAAGGAAAAATCAGATTTGGTTGATGGGCATAAAGAAGACATTGACAAAAAGCATATGCATGATGAAGAAGAAATGATGGCTAAAGAACTCATGAGGGAAAAATTAGTGAGCTATTTGAGAAACAAGAAGGGAACATGAGTCTCATAGTTTCTCCAAGTCATCTCCCACCTAACATGAGCATTGGTAAGGAAGAAAAAGGGGGTTTGGATGAAGTAAATGATGAAGAAAAGAGTGATGTCCTAAACTTAGAAATTCAAAGTTTTGTAGATCTTGGGGGAAGACCAAGGTATGATCTTTCTTATTTTATTTCTTCTCATATGTTGAGCCTTGATGGGTATGTTTATGAGCACGATAAAGAGGTGCAGGATATAAGGTATATAGATCATACTCTTGTTGGTACTTTTTTCCTTAATACTTGGGTGCATAAGGAATAGGATGGAAGAAAAGAAAGAGTGATTATCACTCTTCCCAATAAGGGAGACCATAATAGTAAGCTTGCTAGCCCGTATGAAGAAATCATCATTAGAGGACACAAAGATATGATGTATTCCTATGTTTTTCTTTCTCTCATAAGGGAAAGTCATTGGCAAAAAGAAAGGTACAAGGTTCTTTGGTCTCTCTATGATAATATTCACACATACATGCACTATATTTCAATTTTCTCCTCTTCTCATGAGCATAAAAAAAGAGGAAATTTGGGGTGTCATCTCACACATTTTACTTCATGTAGTAGGGGGATAAAAGGATTTGGGTTTTGCAAGTTTGGTTTGGATATAGGGATATCATTTCATTTCCTTTTTCAAATGATGCTAACTCTTATCTCTTTGGAAGCCTTGAAAGCAGGATGGATCGCATGGACTACACTTTGCATGGTAAGAAGTTCATTTTCAGATTTTGAGCTACAATTATGTCTTTCATTTGAGTGTTTGATTGATATGCTTCCAAGGGCAAAATCAACCAAGGATAGGTATTGGGAATGTTTGGTTGATGTTGCTTGCATGGCCATAATATTTTGGGTTTCAATGAGAAGTTTGAAGGAACATGCTATAGAATTTTCTCAAGGCATTTCATTTTTAGTTTTGCATGTGGATAATTTTCAGTTTATTATAATTGAGGATGAAATTTCAACTATATGGGAGCCATTTTTGTTCACTAGGTTGATGTTCATTCATGTTGGGAGAATTTTTTTGAATTATGCTAGCTGTTGTCCTTTCATATTTATGGATGATATTACCTCCACAATTCATATTTTTTACATGCATTTGATGATATGGGTGATGGTACTTGGTTTTGGCTCATGGGTGACTATTTGGGGGTGGAAACCAGCCACTCCAATTCTAAGTTTTTAAGGCTACAACAATATTTTGGGCCACATGACAGAGTTTGGGGGAAGCCCATATATAGAGGAGACTTGCACACCATGGAGGCACCTTGAAAGGGTGTTATTCAACTCTTATTTTTCTATTTTGTTTGCTTCCTATGCAGATTTGAAAGAACAATTACAGCGAAAAACACTCCTAATTTTTAGAAGAAAGAAGCATCCTAAGTTATTACAAATGCTACACCATTTGAGTGACATGAGAGCTCGGTTTTTGGAGTGCTTCACTTTTGGTCCTAGATGCATGAGCTTGCTATTGCTTGCGGGCAAGAAATCTTGGGAAGGGAGGATTGTAATGTCCCCATTTTTGAAGATCCTTAGCCTATCTTTCCCTGTGGGCTTTGGGATGTTGCAAGGGGAAAATTGTATTAAATAATTAAATATTATTGCATGGAGAGTGATTTTTATCATTTGAAATTATAAAGAAATAATTATTTAAATATTTAATTATGAAACCCTTGTATTTGATTTACATGTCCCACAATGAACCATCCTAGTCCAGGGGATAAATTACAACAAATTTTGGGTAAGCTTTTAGTATTAGGAAATCACCCTTAGAAAGGGGACGCCACACTTTGTAAGGATGAACTATCTTTATTTAATGTTTTCCCTCTTCTAGGAAATTTGATATCATGTGCCTCCTTAGTATTATAAATGAACATAAAATGGGATTATTGTGAGGCTCATCTTAGATTGCATCATTTGAATAACTATCTACATCTCTTGGAGTAAATCATCATTTATTTCACAAATGGGGTGTATGCCCTAGCTCACTCTATTTCATTGTAGGCACTTTATTTGGAAGCCTTTGTTCAAAGATATGTGTAGATTCTCTTGTTCCATTCCTGGAAGATCTCTAGTGTTGACTACAAAGACATTTTGTGCATTGAGAACAACCCCAAAAGATTTATGATAGAGTAGAACATCAAGAAAAACTACAAAACACATTTTACAAAAACAATTCAAAAAACATTGCATTGCCTATGATATGATTTCATTGGTGACTGCAAATCAATTCTACACTGATAACGACTTGTGTTAAAATCATCTTTTGGCATTGTTGTCACAATGATCAAATTACTATATAATGTGAGCAATGTTGGCTATGATTTTTCAAGTGTAGGATTATTCATTTTGATGTGCATTTGAATAGAATCATAATATAATGAGAAATAATAATTTATGCCATTCAGCTTAGTGAACCCTATTGACTAGGGTGTATAGGAATTTTGAGGGTTGTTTGGAGGTTGACCATAGACTCCAATGTAAGGTCATAGCCAAGTTTAGATAGAATAGATATCCCACCAAGCCAATCTGTTGAGTTATAGCTCAATATGCAAATTACTTCATGGTAATCCGACTGAGTATATGAGCAAGTTATGCAAGCTTGTAGAACAACCACTAAACAACTATTATGTGGACAATGTTTACTTCCACTATGTGCCAAGGTTTGATCTATTCAAATGTCTTCATATTTTGTGGGTTGATTCCTAGGCGTGCCTTCGATAAAATTGATGTCCAAACTTTTATTGTTAGGCCAATATGGGTTGTCGATGAACAGATCAAAGAATATGAAGAATAGCTCTCAATAAAGACGTAAAATAGAAATAATATTGGGTGGTGCAAGGACAAATTAATTTTTGAATGTTTTCAGCATTGTCTAAAGAACATTTACTAATTACATTATGGCTATAAGAATCTAGTGCCTTCAGATGTGAACAAGATTAATTTACTAACTGGTTCTCACATCTAGGATCCTACCATTTTGATGCTGAGGCCATTACTCCATCTGGGTTGTATCTGAAGCTAACATTGGACTATTTGATGTGGAAGTAGGAGGGTTTATGCTCATCCATAGCAAACCTTGATTCAATACATTAAATTGCATAACTAGGATAACAAGGTCTCGAAGGTTGATGGTTGACTATTACAAGTGGGTTTGCAACGCATTATGACCTCTCTCCACTCCTGAATGATACTATTTGATCCCCCACAGTGCATGCTAACTTTGCATCGAGCTAACAGTCCAAAACGTACCCATTATGTTCGGATCCAATTCGCCTCCATGATTTACACAAAAGACCCCACAAGACAGGATCCAGTTCCTTCCACTCAG